>VMDO01003696.1:13614-138381 GCA_007922755.1 Pedetes capensis | reverse complement strand
AAGGAAAAATCCTACTCAAAGGTCAGATCACATTAAAAGGGGGGGAGGGAAGATAAGAATGAGGTCAATACAAATGGACTAAAAATCACATGTAATTGTTCTAACAAGATAGAAACAAAGACCACTACAGGAAAAGTTTCTATCTTAAACAGAAATGGAACCCAAGGACATATAGAAAAATACTATATAGTAAAAGAGAAGACTTGGATGGGAAACTTAGATGGGAAGGGGGGAAGGGGGAACATAGAGGAGGGTAAGGGGTAACCTATATGAATAATGCTTATCAAATTGCATATATGAAAATTGTCATAGTGAAAAGCATGTCAAAATGAATCACATTATGATGTACATTAAAAATTTCTAATAAAAAATATGTTATTTCTGGCATTATAGGCCATATAATGATCTGTAGCCCATGCCAGTACATTTTAGTTCACTGATGCCTAGAATGTTGATGTTTATACACTGTGTTTTCATTTTGATGATTTCTAATTTCCCTTGGTTCATACTACATACATCCACATTTCAGTTATTAATGGGTGTTTACAGTTGTTCCTTTTTTTTTTTAAGTCATGCCACATCAGTAAATGGAGGTCCCTGGAGCTTTACTCAATTCCCATCATTAAAGTAGACTCTACTTTGAAGAGGTATCTCTTCCCCAGTAGTCTGCTGAATGCCTTCCAACCTGGAGGACTCATTTTCTGGCACTACATCTGACAGTGTTCTCCTGCCATTCAGAGGGTTTTCAATGGCAAATTGTTTCAGGAGTGAGTTAGCCATGTCCTACTCTCTAATCTGTCTTAGTCTTGAAGCTCAGCTGAACCTGTCCACTATAGATTACCTGGTATTCATAACACCAGTGTGGTAGCTTTCAGTATCAGAGCACCACACAAGCCCCCACAGTATGGCAAACTGACAGACACATGAGGTGAGACCATCAACCACTCATGTTGTTGTTAGCTGCCATCAAGTCTAGTCTGACTCATAGCAACCCAAGAATAGCTCACATGCAAGTTCAAACTGAAACTGAAAAAAATTCAAACAACTGTATGACAGCCATGGTATGACCATGAGTATATCACACTTGAATTCAGAAACCCCCTTAAAAACAGGTTTGATGTGTTCGACACCAGTGATGAAAGACTAGATGAGTTGTGGCATGACATCAAAGACATCATTCATAAGGAAAGCAAAAGGTTATTAAAAAGACAGAGAAAAAAAGACCAAATTACATGTTAAAAGAGATACTGAAACATGCTGATGAATGTCAAGCAGCTAAAGTAAAAGGAAGATATGATGAAGTTAAAGAACTAAACAGAAGATTTCAAAGGCCAGCTTAAGAAGATAAAATCAAATATCATGATGATATGTGCAAAGACCTGGAGATAGAAAACCAAAAAGGAAGAATATATTCTGTTTTTCTTAAGCTTAAGGAATTAAAGAAAAATTCAAACTTTGAGTTGTAATTGTGAATAATTCTACATGGAAAATATTAAATGGCATAGGAAACATCAAAAGAAGTTGGAAGGAATGCATAGAGTCATTACACACAAAAAAAAATAGGTGGATGACCAACCATTTCAAGAGGTTGCATATGATCAGGAACCAATGGTACTGAAGTAAGAAGTGGAAGCTGCCTTGAAGGACTGGTAAAACACAAAGATCCAGGAATTGATGGAATACCAATAGAGATGTTTCAAAAAAAATAAATGCAGTACTGGAGGTGCTAACAAGTTTATGCCAAGAGACTTGGAAAAGAGCTACCTGACCAACTGATTGGAAGAGATGCATATTTATGCCTATTCCCAAGAAAGAGGATCCAAACAAACATGGAAATTATCAAATGATATCACGAATATCACACACAAATGAAATCTTACTAAAGATCATTCAAAAGTAACTGTAGTATATAGATGAGGAATTGCCAGAAAATGAAGCTGAATTCAGAAGAGGGCATGGAATCAGGGACATCATTGCTGATGTCAGATGGATATCAGCTGAAAAGCAGAGAATACCAGAAAGATGTCTACCTATGTTTTATTGACTATGCAAAGGCATTTGGCTGTGTGGATCATAATAGATTATGGATAACATTGCAAAGAATGGGAATACCAGAGCACCTAATTGTACTCATGACAAATCTGTTCATGGACCAGGAGGCAGTCATTCAAACAGAACAAGGAAACATTGCCTGGTTTAAAGTCAAGAAACATGTGCACTAGGGTTGTATCCTTTCACCATACCTCTTCAATCTCTATGCTGAGCAAATAATACATGAAGACAGACTTTATGATGAACATGGCATCATGATTTGAGGAAGATTCATTAACAACCTGCGTTATGCAGATGACACAACTCTGCTTGCTGAAAGTGAAGAGGATTTGAAACACTTACTGATGAAGATCAAAAGATACAGCCTTCTGTATGGATTTCATCTCAACATCAACAAAACAAAATCCTTGCAACTGGGTCAGTAAGCAATTTCATGATAAAGGAGAAAATATTGACATTGTCTGTCCAAGATTTTGCTTTCCTTGATTCTACACTCAACACCTATGGAAGCAGCAATTAAGAAATCAAAAGATGCACTGCACTGGGAAAAACTATCACAAAAGACCTCTTTAAAGTGTTGAAAAGTAAAGATGTCACATTGAAGATGAAGGTATGCCTGACTCATGCCATGGTATTTTCAGTTGCATCACATGGTTGTGAAAGCTTGATCTTTAATAAAGGAGACAGGAGAAAAGTTGATGCTTTTTGAATTATGGGGTTGGAGAAGAATATTGAATATACCATGGACTGCCAAAAGAACCAACAGATCCATCCTAGAAGAAATGCAATCAGAGTACTCCTTGGAAGCAAGGAAGGGATAGACTATTTCTTACGTATTTTGGACATGTTGTCAAGAGGAACCAATTCCTGGAGAAGGACATTATGTTTGGGAGATTGGTAGGTCAGTGAAAAAAATAAAGACCTTCAACTGGATGGATTGATACAATGTCTGCAACAACGTGCTCTAACATAAAAAAGATTATGTGCCAGGCACAGAATTGGGTATTTTTTTCCTTCTGTTGTACACTGGGCTGCCATGAGTGGGATCCGACTCAAGGGCTCCTAACAACAACAAATATAACAAACAAAACAATGATGGCCCTGAATTTTAAAGGGAGGTTTTGGTCCACTGTAGAGAGCTAGGATTTCTTATTAAAGGACATGAGCTTGGGCAGGTGCATTGTCATGTTGGAAGAACCAGTCTTCTCTTCACAACTCAGTACTTTTCTTCCACAAATCATGAAACAACCTTCTCAAAACTTCTAGATAAAAACTTCCGTTGATTTTTTGACCCAGAGAAATGAATTTGGAGTGCACAATCCCGCTTACATCAAAGAAACAAGCAGATGATCAATGTTTTCACATTCGTTTCCTTGTTTGTTTGTTTTTGTTTGTTTGGGGGAGGTTTTTATTCTATTTATTTATCTTAGGTTTTTGTTTTTTTTTTTTTTTGTAGTTACTAAGGAATTGAACCCAGGACATTATGCTTGCTATCCAAGTACTCCATGACCGAGATGCACCCCTGCCCCTTTTTTATTTTTTATTTTGTGACAGGGTCACACTAATTTACACAAGCTGTCCCTGGCCTCTAACTTGTTATCCTCTTGCCTCAGGCTCTGGAGTTGAGTCGCTGGAGTTACAGGTGTTCACCATGGTCCCTGGCAGTTCTCTGCTTATGATGTCGGTTTTATCATAAAGGACACACATAGGTAGGTCTGGGAGGGAGTCTAGTGCCCCCATGCCATTGCCATGCAGAATCAGAGTGAATGGCCCTCTCTGTGCATCAGTGTGTTCACCACCTTCCACTGAACCCCACTGCCTACAGTTCTTACTGGCCTTCATTTTATAGGCCTAATTGAGTAAATTATTGGCCACATGTTTGAACTCCCACTCCAGCTCTCCATCTTTCCCTGAAGGTTAGTTTGGCCCAAAGTTCCAACCCTTTGGTCACCAGCCCTCACTGGAGCTTCTCTATGAACCCACCATTAATCCTGTCATAATCATAACAAAACACCCTTCTCACTCAGGAAATTCCAAGTGCTTTTGGAGTTCTCTGCTAACAATTAGGGATAAACAAGATACATTCTCTATTATGCCACACACTTGTTTATTTTTTGTCATAAAAATTTAATTCCATGAGGTCAGAGGCCTTGCCTGTCTCATTCCCCTATGCATCCTGTCACTTAGAGGAATTCTG
Source organism: Pedetes capensis (assembly GCA_007922755.1). Taxonomy (NCBI): domain Eukaryota; kingdom Metazoa; phylum Chordata; class Mammalia; order Rodentia; family Pedetidae; genus Pedetes; species Pedetes capensis. The sequence continues at coordinate 134,132 of VMDO01003696.1, read as the reverse complement.
AACACATGGGAGATCCTCAATAGGAAAGACTGAATAAATAAATGAATGAATGAATAAGTGTACAGATGAACTGATTCTGCCATGAGTGAATGAAGGAATGAATAAATGTAGGGTTGAATTCATTTTCATATTATAAATTTTTTCGTTTGAATCTTGGCAGATTTAGTAGTCTTCTGGCCTCTCTTATTATAATATCTATGATGATAATCACTCATAAACCCTGAACAAATAACACCTAGACCTGGATAGACTCATAATGGGGAAAAATTCAATTCAATTCAACAAGTATTTGTTATCTTTATGTTCCAGGTACTATTCTAGGTATTATGTTTTCTACTACTGGCTCAAGTAATTTTAACTTCAGCAGGTTTAAAAGCCACTGTGATTTTACAATCTGTTGATGTATCCTCTCACCATTGAATGTAGGGCTTGCAGGTTAATCATTCCAAACATTACTTTTATTATCTTTGTTAGATCAAATATTTGGAATTTTATCCATAATCAAGTGGATCAAATTCAAGATCTATCATAAGCAAGCCAAATTAATCACTCCAATTCTGACCATCCCTAGAATGAGTGCTGTTTTTTATAGACATTAGAGTATATCTCAACAACTCCTACCACCAAGCTTCTGCTCCTTCATTGCCTCCTCCAAGAATGCTATAATCTGCCTTCTCTATTAATATCTATCCAATTAGTCTATTCATTGCAATCCAGCAAAAGGTCCCTTTTTTCATGGCTTCTCCAATCTTTCTATTCACAAAAACGCTCAATGCCTGTATATTTTTACCTTTAACACTCTCTTGGCTCTTGTCCTACTAATCACATAAATTTTTTGAATGTACAATAAAAGATTATCACTGAGTGAAATGTTAACTGATTTCTTTAAGTTGCACTCTATGTATCTAAAAAGGAACAATGGAACGTTGAATTCTTGTTTCACAATTTTCTTGAGCTTGTCTTTTAAGCTTTTAGATACCTGGAATTTATTGTCTGAATCTATCATTTTACAATTCTGCAAACCAACTAAATACAGAAAAAAATATCCTTAGACACTACACACTTATAACTATTATCATAGATTTTCTGTTAATTATTTCCTCCAGAATTTAATAAGGTAAATGCTATTTCCTTCTAATTGTTAATACCCCCAAATAGATTTAAGAGTATTTCTACAGTCTGCAGTATTAAAGTACATTGAGCCTAGATCTAGGTTTCCTTGGGGGATATTCCGAAATAAGGGGAGTTATAACTGTGTATTTGTCATTCACAACAGAAAATCATGTGGGCAGCTTTCATTATAGCTGGATAAATTTAGATAAATGCAATGTGTCAACTTTGTAATTACTAAATGTTATATGTGAAGCAATTAAAGCATGAACGCTTTTAGACCCTGTTGTATCTACAGGCTGGTTTTTTATGAATTGTGGCTTGAAATAATAAAAGCTGGTTTTTAAATAAGTCAAAGGAAATATAAGGGTGAAGACACACCAGGAATCATTCTCCTTTCAGGAAGGTTGGATTTTATCTTTTGGTAATCAAGTGAAACAATGAAATAACTGTTTATAGTGGCATCCACTTCCTTCATGATTAAAAATGAACATTGCATAATACTTTGTGTATCCCCAAGAGTGTAACTGAGGCAGAGATCTTGTACTCTTTTATAGATTAAACTATGATTTCACAACTAAGCAAGAACTACGAATTCACACATTACATATTAAAACATATCCTCTTGACACCTTTAATATTAGGCCATTTCTCAAAACCAGCAAAGTTTTGAGAATTCCCTTACAACAAACAAAATAATACTAAGTTGACTTCCCTTACAATGAACGAAATATAGCATATAAACACTTCTTAGCAATGAGGCTATTTCAAACAATTGAAATTTACAGATGGTACCCGAAAGTGAGTTGATCAATATTCTCTTTTCCTTGTAAATATGTTGAAGTAAGATCAAGCCATGCATTCATTCTGTTAAGCTCTGTGAATCCTCACCAGTTCTAGGAACTACAGATTTTACCTATATTGATATTTAGCTCCAATTTAAAATGAAAAAAATCAATATTTTACAGAAAGTATGCCTTGATCTTTAAATATTCCTTAATAGAAAAGTTCCCTCCCACAAAAAAGAAAAAACATTGCCCTCTCTGTCCCTCTCTCTTCCTTCCCCTCTCCTGTTCTGTCTAAAACTTAGTGATGACTAGCATCTGTTGGGTACTATTTAAAAATCATTCACTGAATGCTAAATTGTTCCTGAAGATTTGTCAATTATGCTCACTATTTGAATATTACTGTCAGTGCTACCTCCACTGGGTTGTAAAGCTCCAGAATTAAGGCTACATGGAACATGGTAACAGGAATTATAAAATTTCCACCAATCCCTGATTTGAAGTAAGGCACAAGACTGTGTACAATAAAGCAACTTTTCCCAGTATACATTCTTTTAAGTGGAATATAAGTAGAAATCAAAAGTTTAAAATTTCCTGATGCTTCTTAAAGAGATATGGTATTTTTGAAACCATTTCTTCTTGGCACACTCTGAAGTGGGAATGTGACAGCTGGATCTGAAGCAGCCACTTTGGGTCACAGAGGAAGAGACATGAATTGCCAATGAGACAGAAGACAGAAAGAAGCTCAATCTCTGACAATCAGGGGATGTCTTATCTCTGCCTTCATTCTGTGAGAGAAAAGTCAACCACTACATTTTTATTTGGCAGAAGGATGTGGCAAACCACTCCCAAGGCAACCCTGAAACAATCTGCCATTGAAAACCCTATGAGGGTCGCTATGAGTCGGACACGACTTGACGGCACCTAACAACAACAACAACATTGTTATTATTGTTATTGTTATTTGAGATGTCCAGTCACATGCAGCCAAACTTATCTGAATGAATACAATTGTAAAAAAATTATTAAAAATTGTAAAAAATTAGTGGATGTCTCTTTTGTCTGGGCATTTTATTTCCAAAATTCAAATGATGAATGCTATCAAGAAAAGAATACATATTCCATTGCACTCATTATTTGACTAAATTGATTCTTTCTGGTCACTTCTTTTGAACTCTAATACTTTAACATATGTTTCTAAAATAATCAAATGACAAAAAACAATACTTTCTTTTAAGAAAAAGACATCTGTGTGATGTTGATAACACTAAAACTATACACTCATCTGTTTCAGGGCCATCTGAAGTGCCCTGGTTTATTTAGCATTCGTAACAACATCCAATCCATTAACAGCTTCTATATTGCTATGGCAGAGATACTGACTGAAGCAAACTTATGGGGGCTCACAGTTAGAGAATTATAATGGTGGCATGGCCAGCATGGTGGCAGCAGGCACCAGGACCCATTGCAGAGAACATCACATCTTCCTGATCAATAAACAGAAAGTAACCAGAACTGCAGATCCAGATAAAAACCCACAGGGGCTGTCTGCAGTGACCACTTCCACAAAATTGAGTTCCATCTCACAAAATTCCATAACCTCCACAAATAGCTGAGGACCAAATGTTCAAACACATGACCTTTAGGGGAAATTTAAGATTTAAATCATAACATTGCTCCTCTGGCTCCCAAAAGTCATGTTGTTGTTATTGTTAGGTGCCATTGAATCATATCCGACTCATCATGACACTCATTAGTTTTTCAATGGCTGATTGTTTCAGGATTGTCTTGGGAGTGGATTGCCATGTCCTTCTCCATTTTGTGGTGCTGGGAATCAAACACAGGACCACAGAGACTACAGAGCGGCACTCTACCAACTGAGCTAAATCCCAATCCCTCCCAAAGGTCATTGTTGTTGTTGTTGTTGTTAGGTGCTGTCAAGTCGGTATCCGACTCATAGCGACCCTCATAGGGTTTTCAAAGGCTGACTGTTTCGGGATTGCCTTGGGAGTGGATTGCCAGGTCCTTCTCCCTCCCAAAGGTCATAGTCGTCTCATAATGCAAAATGTATTCAGTCCAACTTTAAGAGTAGCAAAGTCTTAATTGTCTCAACCTTGTTCAAAAGTCCAAGTGTAAGGTCTCCACTGAGACTCAAACCAAACTAAGCTGTGAACCCCTGCAAAAAAAAACTTGTTACATATGCCTAACATACAATGGCATAGAGTAAGCATTCCCATTTCAACATGGAGAAATGGAGGCATAGAAAGGAAATACTGGTGTGAAGCAAGACTGATATCCCACTGGACCAACAATCCTGTGGCTCCACACCTGGTATCTGGCACATACAATATCAGCTGACATCTGGCATCATCTAGGCTCCAACAGGCCTTGCAGCTCTGCCCCCATGACCTTGCAACTTGCAGCACACATAACCTTCATTTGTTGGCTCCACTTCTTGCTAGCAGCTTCCATTGGCAGATGTTTCACATTGCTAGTGTCTTCAACATCCCAGGGTCTCCACTACTGCTGGGTTTCCTCAAAGCTTCACACATCAGCCCTTCAGGACTCTCTGCAGGACATCAGGCTTGTTGTTGTTGTTGTTAGGTGCCATCGAGTCGAGTCCGACTCATAGCGACCCTATGTACAGCAGATCGAAACACTTGCCGACTCTGTGCCAGGCAAATGATCTTATTTATGTTTAAGCCCATTGTTGTAGACACTGTGTCAATCCATCTGGTGGAGGGTTTTCCTCTTTTGCGTTGACCTGCCACTCTCCCAAACATGATGTCCTTCTCCAGGGATTGTTCTCTCCTGACTACATGTCTGAAATATGTAAGATGCAGTTTGGCCATTTTTGCTTCCAAGGAGCATTCTGGTTGTACTTCTTCTAGGACAGATTTGTTGGTTCTTTTGGCAGTCCATGGTATATTCAATAGACATCTCCAGCACCACAATTCAAAAGCATCAATTCTTTTTCTGTCTCTCTTGTTCAATGTCCAGCTTTCACAACCATATGATCCCATGAAAATACCATGGCATGAGTCAGACGCACCTTCCTCTTCAATGTGACATCTTTGCTTTTCAATACTCTAAAGAGATCTTTTGCCAAAGCTTTTCCTAGAGCAATGCGTCTTTTGATTTCTTGACTGCTACTTCCACAGGTGTTGATTATAGAGCCAAGCAAACAAAATCTTGGACAACCTCAATCTTTTCTCCATTTATTGTGAAGTTGTGTGCTGACCCAGTCGTAAGGATTTTTGTTTTGTTGATGTTTAGTCATAACTCATATTGAAGGCTATGATCTTTGATCCTCATCAGTAAATGTTTTAAATCCTCTTCATTTTCAGCAAGCAAAGTGGTGTCATCTGCATAACGCAAGTTGTTAATGAGTCTTCCTCCAATCTTGATGCCATGTTCTTCCTCATAAAGTCCACCTTCTCGGATTATTTGCTCAGCGTATAAACTGAAGAGAAAGGGTGAAAGTATACAGCCCTGACGCACACCTTTCTCAACTTTAAGCCACTCAGTGTTTCCTTGTTCTAGTCGAACAACTGCCTCCTAGTTCATGTACAGATTTCTCATGAGCACAATTAGGTGTTCTGGTATTCCCATTTTCCGAAGTGTTATCCATAATTTGTTATGATCCACACAATCAAATGCTTTTGCATAGTCAATAAAACATAGATAGACATCTTTTTGATATTCTCTGCTTTCAGCTAATATCCACCTGACATCAGCAATGATGTCCCTTGTTCCCCGCCCTCTTCTGAATCCCACTTGATTTTCTGGTAATTCCCTGTCTATATACTGCTGCAGTCACTTCTGAATGATCTTTAGTAGAATTTTGCTGGTGTGTGACAAAGTGGAAGCTGCCTTGAAAGAACTGGCGAAACACAAGGCTCCAGGAATTGATGGGATACCAATAGAAATGTTTCAACAAACAGATGCAGCACTGGAAGTGTTAACATGTTTATGCCAACAGATTTGGAAAACAGCTACTTGGCCAACTGACTGGAAGAGATCCACATTTGTGCCTATTCCCAAAAAAGGGGATCCAACTGAATGTGCAAAAAGGACATCAGGCTTGACATTGCCTTATTTCACAGGCTATTTTCTGGAACCTTGGTGGCAGCCTCCATAACCCTTAATTCTTTCTGCATGCTTATAAAATCAGCACCACAAGGATGATGTTAAGATTTGCCAACAGTTTGAGAAGTAGCTGTTTGTTTTGTTTTGTTTTGTTTGGAACATGGTTGTAGTAGTGCCTGTGGGGCCAGTAGAGAAATCCTGGGCAGCCCATTTGCAGCAGGGCATCCAGAGGTGCTCACTTTCCAAACACTTTCCTTTCAAATGGGTTCATAGTTTTACAACCTGGAGTCTTAGACAGGAGGGATCTGGCCAACTCCTTGTATACCCCAAAGAGATTTTTCTTTTTCTTCTTTTCATGGCTTTTTATCTTTTTTCAGTACTGAGGGATTGAATTCAAGGCACTAACTTACACTGGCCTTGAACTTGTATTCCTCCTGCCTAGGTGTCCTGAGTAGCTGGTATTGCAAGTATGTGATACTGTGCCCAGCTGCCCTAAGGAGATTTCTATTCTCCCAACAAAAAGGTCAAGGCTTCCTTTTACCGTGACTTATCTCTTTAATAGTTATAATCTCCTTGTCTGAGCAAGCCATGTGTACAGTAACCTTAGACAAATGACAGCTTTTTTCCTTTGAAAAACTGCACATCTTTTCAGATCTTTCTACTGTGTCTTTTGCTACATTTTTTACTCATAAATCTGGCTTAAAGCTGTAAGCAACAACCATGCCACACACCTATATTTTGCCATTCTCATATTTCCTCTTCCAAATTAATTAGTCTATTACTTTGGAATTTCAGCCTCACTCAAATCTTTAGGACCTGGACAAACTGCAGACAAGCTCTTTGCTAGAATATAACACAAATGTCCTCTAGCCCAATGCCCAACAGAGTCTTCATTTTCCTCTGAAACCTTGTAATCTCCATCTGCAGTCCTATTATTGGCAGCTTTCTGGTCCTCTGAATTCTCACCAGAACCACCCCCAACTTCTGCTTATAGTATTCAAGAGCTTTTCTTGTCTGCATCTCCAAACTCTTCCAAATACCTCCTGCAAACAAGTTCCAATAGCCTAGGAACTATATGATCAGGTTTCTGAATAGCAACGACCTCACTTTCTGGTACCAGTTTTCTGTATTAGTTAGCCAGTGTGTAACTGTAGCATAGAAACCAACTGAAGCAAACTTACAGGAGGAAGCATTTACTGAGAGATCATGATTAGAGGATAAAGGTAGACATGGTATCAGCAGGTACAGGGCCCATGGTAGACAACCTCACATTTTGAAGTCAAGAAGCAGAGAGCAGATAGTGACTGGAGCCAGAGGTCTGGGTAAAATGTGGGGCCAAGGACTACTTTAGCTGAGTTCCCCTGTCCAAAGTTCCATTGCTTCCACAAACTGAGCCATTAGCTGGGGGTCAAATGTTCAAACAAGTGAACTTTGGTGGACATTTTAGATTTAAACCATAACAAATACCTAGTACAATTCTAAGCAATAAGCCAAATATCTACCATTAAGATTTCCTTAAAAGAGCCAGGCACAGTGGCGCATGCCTATAATCCCAGCGACTCCGGAAGTGGGGGCAGGAGGATCTCAAGTTCAAGACCAGAGGCAGTCTGCATAATTTAGTGAGACCTGTCTCAGAAAGTAAAACAATGGGCTGAAGGTGCAGCTCAGTGATACAGCACTTGCAAAGCATGCAAGCGCGAGGCCTTAGGTTCAACCTCCAATACCACCAAACAAAAAAAAAGAAAAGATATTTCCTCAAGAACTCTAATCATCTTGTTTCACCTTTTCCTTAAATGTGGAAATAAAACAGGCCTAGTCTTACCCAAACCAGTAGCAACAGAAAGTCTCAGGAGTTCTTGGAGTGCTTAAAATCTTGATCTAATGCTGTCTACTTTTCTAATTCTACTAACTACCTGTCTCCTACTCCCCATTCACTTTCAGAGGCCTCCTTTTCTTTTTACACCATGTTATTCCATACTGGATATCTGACCTATTCTTCCTTTTAAAAACTTCACATAGTGTGTGTTTAAATTTCTTCTCACATATACTATAGAAATTTCCCACCACCCATCTTTTGTATTCTGATTCCTTCTTTCAGCAAATTTCTTCCTATTCTTTCTGGTTTTCCTCATCTTCCTGGCTCTGAGAGACCACCTTGTTCTCCATCTCTCAAGAGATGACATCCTCAGTTTCTTTTACTTGGTTTGCAAATCACTCCAGTAGTCTCCAATATCATCTTTATGGTGATTCAGAATAGAAAGTGAGAAGAGGAGGAATACGGGCTCTTTCATTTCATAATCAAAATGCTCATTAAGATAAAGAAAAACAAATGCAAATGTAGGAGATATAATCTATATCTTCAGTTATGAATAGAGATCAAAATATTAGAAGTATGAGATATTCTTAACCTTGGGCCAGAGTAAAGTATAGATGAAGGGCTTTCTCCTAAGTGAGAAAATTTTCTGTGAACAAAAGAGTTAGCTATAGAACATCTATTGTCCTATATTTTAGTCATATTTTCCAGAGCATTGTTTTTTTCACCATTTCATTTGCCCATTTCCCACTAGACATAACATCACTGAGGTATTCTAGGTGACTTCTAGGGCATTTCTCTTTCTATAAAATTACATTGCTTTCTAAACTCCTTTATTTTTTTGAAGCTTCTTTTCTAAATTCATATTGATCTCCTATATAAAAGAAATAGATATTAATGACTCCCCTTAAACAATATGTCTCTTGAATAAATTAATGAGAAGGCTCTCTCATTAATAAGGGACTGTATCATCAATCTTAACAATGTCCCAAAATATTACATACATTATGATAGTTGTTTTGAAGTGAAAAGTATCAATTATGTATATGTTTTAGGAACACATATGATAGCAATAAGACTATTTTTAAAAGTAGATTCAAAGTGATGGCTACTTCAAGAAAGTAGAGGAAAGAAAATTAAATGGATGGGTCACATTTTAGGTTCAGATTATTGTTGAGGTCTTAATTTGCATTTTTGGCAGTATTTTGGAGTATTTGTCACATTATTAAAACTAATAAATTATCCATGCATAGACATACTGAGAATGTCATAAAACAAGCACAAACCAATCTTGTACAACTGTGGCCAAAAAAAGAAAAAGCAAAAAAAATGTGTTGTGAGCATTTGCTCTCTCCTGGTAGTAGGGGGCAGAAGTAAAGGGTATCCTGTGCTCTGGAGTCAAACCACCTTAACACTTTATGTTTGCACTCACATTCCAAACATAAAAATAGCTTTTCAGGTGTGTCTTGAATGAATTTCTAAAGTCTTTGAGCCTCAGTTTCCTCAACTGTAAATAGAAGTTAAAAATAGCACTTCAATTTTAGCAATGTTTTAAGATTATATTAAGTATATGTCAATGCATGCACCTGGCACACAAGTGTTAATTAAATGTAATAATAGGTCCAAAGGATAAATAGGTATTGACTGTTAGTAATATAGGACTAGAAAATGGTGACTACATACATTATCCTAAATAGTTTCTGCTTTACCTGAAAATCCCTGAGAACTACATAAAATGTTTAAATCAGAAAATAACATAATTATATTTTCACTTCTAAGTTGTTGTTGTTAGATGCCGTTGAGTCGTGTCCGACTCATAGTGACCCTCATAGGGTTTTCAATGGCAGATTGTTTCGGGATTGCCTTGGGAGTGGATTGCCAGGTCCTTCTCCCATACACTTCTAAGAGGTTCCTCTCACTAAAATATTGTGAAAGATTTTAATACTTTCAGCACGGAGGCCAACTGATATATTATTATAATAGTTATGAAAAAAGATTGTTGTTAGATCATTAGGTGCTGTGGAGTAGATATCCAACTCATAGTGACCCTACATACAACAGGGGAAACACTATTGTCAGTGCTTCTCTGCTGTTCATAGGGTTTTCAATGGCAGACTGATTTTTGGGAGTGGGTTGCCGGGTCCGTCTCCCAAGCCTGCAGCACCTGGTGTTCCCAGGTGATCTCCCATCCAAGTACTAACCAGGCCAGATCCTGCTTAGCTTCCGAGATCTGACGAGATTTGGATGCCACAGGGCCACAGCTGCAGGCTGAAAGAAGATTACAAAAGATTAATCAATAGTATCAATAGTAAAGAAGGAACAAGGGAGACAGAAATGATGAAATAGTAAGGAAGCAGAATCTTGGGGCACAGTCTTATATGGAATAAGAGTTTGGAATGACTCAGGAGTTAAAATCATGGAGTGAATGAATATTGGCATAGAAATGGGAGAGGTTTCTCAGTCCCGGCAAAATTGACATGTTGGCCCAAATAAGCACTGTAAATACAGAAAGAGCATTTTATAGGGAAAGATAATGAAGTCACTGTTGGATGTGCTGGGTATGGTTGACTTTGAGACACCTACAGGGCATGCAGCAAAAGCTTTCTAATAAAGAACTGGATGTTAAGAGCATATACTTCAGAAGAAAACTTGGAAATTATAGTACAGATTTGGATTCTTACTTCACAGTCCAATATTGGAAGCGATGAATTCACCTAGGGGTATCCCCCAATTCTTTATTAGACAGCACTAGCTGTATGCCTTATGTTGTTGTTAGGTGCCGTCAAGTTGGTGTCCAACTCATAAGGACCCTATAAGCAACAGACAAAACACTATTGTCAGTGCTTCTTTGATATTCATAGTGTTTTCAATGGCTGATTGTTTTGGGGGAGTGGGTTGCCAGTTCCTTCTCCCAAGCCAACAGCACCTGGTGTTCCCAGATGGTCTCCCTTCCAAGTACAAACCAGGCCCGGTCCTGCTTATCTTCCAAGATCTGATGGGATTGGTCACCACAGTGGTACACCTGTAGGCATATGACTTCTATAGATTTCTCAAACCAACATATCCCACACTTTGTCCATTATTTTTTCCTGTAAGTATGCTCTTTCTAGTTCTACAATATGGAATAAGAAGGTAAAACATTGAGGATATAAGCCTGAAGATCACACCAATTCTGGGATGTGCAGAAATAAGCAAGTAAATAGGTGGTTTTTTTTCTTATCTTATTGTATTCTCTGGGAGCTCCACTAGAGTGTTACATTGCACTTGTTATAACAAGCAGTGTATTTTTTTCCAAATACAGAATTATGAGAATGCTTCTAAAATTTTCACCATTTAGAATAGTGTGTTGGAAGAAATTTGATATGTACCAAGGGAGAAGTTATTAAAGAATTTGCTTCTAAGGAGATTAAAAACAGTTTGGACCAGGAAACAGGTGGAGCAATAAGCTTGAACAAAAGAGTATATAATAGGGGGCAACCTCTTTCTACAAAAACAGTGAAAAGAAGTGGGAATGGTCTCTTTTTCTAATAATTACTTCCTTTTTATATAAAATACGTGAGGATAGGGGTTAGCTCAGTTGGTAGAGTGCTGCTCTGTACTTTCTAAGGACCCAGATTCGATCCCCAGCACTGCAAAAATGGGAGTAGGATGTAGCAGTCCACTCCCAAGAGACAATCCTGAAAACAATCAGCCACTGAAAACCTCATGAGGGTTGCTATGAGACAGACCTGACTTGATGGTACCTAGTAACGACAACAGTATCTTTCATAACCATTCTGCCAACAAAATGAGAACAATATTTCACCTATAAGTGTACTGGTTCAGGCAGTTGAGAAGAGTTTATACCTAATAGTTTTAAGAATTTTTGTTTGTTGATCTTAGCTAGTAGGCTATCTGGATCCACAAGTCTTTTAATGATTCAAGGTGCACCTCAAGGGCTACAAACCCAAGGCTTCATTTACATGGGAAAGCTGATTCCACTTAGAAAAAATAACCCTTAAGTATGATTTTCTCCATGCTTAAGTTAAATTCTGCTGTTGCTAAACACTCCAACAATATCCAGAAATTCCTTCAGATTGAGGTTAAATAATCTTCTTAGAGGAAAAGGAACCCAGTAAAATGCAAAATCTGGAATGGCATAGACCAGGAACTGATAAAGTACAGTCCATGAGCCAAATATTCCTGTTTCTGTAAAGTCCACTGGCAGCACTTCAGCAGGTAGTCTCTTTATGAAGCACATGGAGACCAAGCCAGGCATCTTCCTGCATCCCCTGCTCCAGCTTAGCACCTGCCTCTCCAGTAGCCAGCTGAGCCTTGAGCCAAGACTTGTTGCTACCTGAATGCTGAGGACGTTGCTGTTAATAGCATGTTGTGGAATCTCAGTCCTGCAATCACCTCACCACAAGCCCTACCATTGGAACTGGTTGCTCTTCCTCCAGGGAATACTTCCAATGAAACACAACTCCAACATGGGACCGCATGTTCCGGGCAAATCTAGCAGGGAATACCAGAAGTTTTCTCTTTTGTGATTTAGAGATCCTCAATTCTCCCTCTTATTCCTACAAAAGCTATAATATTTACTGTCTGGCACCAAAAAAAAAAAAAAACCCCACAATTTGATGATCTCTGGAATAGATCATTTCTTGGAAATTGAGTAAGAAGAGCAGCCAAGAATAAATATTTGTTATAAAGAAAATCAAAGCTATTTGTCCAGGTAAGGCAGGTGTATCTTTTTCTTCCTGTTGTTATTGTTAGGTGCCATCAAGTCAGTGTCCAACTCATAGCAACCCTATGTACAACAGGTGAAGCACTGTTGTTAGTGTTTGTCTGCTATTCACAGGGTTTTCAATGACTGATTGTTTTTTGGAGTGGGTTGCCCAGTCCTTCTCTCAGGTCTACAGCCACCTGGTGTTCTCAGGCGGTCTCTCATCCAAGTACTAACCAGGTCCAACCCTTAGCTTAGCTTCAGAAATCTGATGGGATCAGACACCACAGTGGTATGGCTGCAGGCTTTTTCTTGTTGTTGTTGTCAGGTGCCACCCAAGTCAGTATCCAACTCATAGTGACCGTATGTAAAACACTATTGTAGTGCTTCTCTGCTATTCATAGGGTTTTCAATGGCTGATTGTTTTTTGGGGGTAGGTTGCCAGGTCATTCTCCCAACTTTTCTTCTTAGGTGAATTAAATTACTAAATCAGAAAACATGACTTTGTCATGGTTAAGGTAGTTAAGGGTCTCTCATTTGAGGCACAACTGACATTTGAGAGTTGATAAGTTCTGTGCATTGAAGGTTATCTAAAGAAATTCCTGACCTCTATTAACTAGTGCAGATAGAAAACCCCTGCTTGCCCCTAGCACTGTGTGACAATCAAAAATGTCTCCAGATATTGTCAAATATACTCTGGGAAAGAGGGCAAAATCACTCCCAATTGAGGACAACTGGAGTAATTAAAAGGTACTGAACTCCCCTAGATTTTTCCGTTCTGATTCTAACTTTGCAAAGATTACTTCATCACTTCTTGGAAATTATTTTAGCAGTATTCTTTCTTCAGTCAGTATGAGAACTTTAATCTCTGGGACAGCTGTAGTAGAATCCTCCTAGTATGGTTTGGATATTAAATGTCCCCCAAAGGCTTAGGTGCTAAAGGTTTGGTCACCAGCCTATAACACTACTGGTAGGCAGTAGAATCTTCAGGAGGTGAAGCCTCATGGAAAGAGTTAGGTCATTGAGAGTATGTCTTCGAAGGCAATATTGAGACCCAGCCGGGACACCCGACCTGGTGATATGTAGGGGAGGAATAAGAAAGCAGGAATACAGGCCAGGAGGTAAAGAAGGGTAGAACATGAAGGCAGAGAGAAGGAAAGGAATCCAGCCAGTGATGATGCTCCCCCTCCCAGATATGCTGGAAATATTGAAACCAAGAAAGGGAGCCGACCTAGGACCCGAGGCCCTATTTTTTTTAACACCCTAAATGAATCCAAATATTTGCCAAAAACATGAAGTCCAGAAGCATGGATTAAAGCACACATGAATGGGGAAACGTCCAAGACAGTTGCTTTGAAAGGCCACATTGCCTGTGGCTTTTGTTTGTCAGCTGCCACCTATCGTTTGAACTGCCTGGCAAAGCTGGAAGGCCAGAGAAAATGCTAATGTGCTGATCTGCTTTAACTGGCATGTATGTTAGTGAAAGGAAGTAAAATTCTTCATTTAATTGTCATTTCATTAGATCAAAGACATGATGACATATCTATGGCTAAGTAAAGACAAACTTTGGTTTCTCAATCTTCAAGTTTTCTGGCAATCAAGAGAGAAAATGGGGCTTACTTTGCCAAGAAGTCCCTACCAAGATAGAGCTAGGATGAAACATATATAGGAAGGGGCTGTGGCCCAAGATCAGCTGGGGCAAGAAAAGCTGATAGTACTGAGGTCTTTTCATAGTTTTACGCCTCACTGCTCCAGCCTGGACATCTTTTAGTTTCCTTTCCACCCGATGCAAATTTATCTTGGTGTTCAAGGGCTGCTGCCTCCGTGAGGCTTGTGAGACAGTCCTCTGCAGGTTCTGGTGGCTTCTGTCACTGTAGCAATATCCTTGGCACTCAGGTAGCTGTGTACTAGATTACATGTGTATCTGAGCACAAATTTTTGTTTTGATTTCCAGTATTTTTGTTCTATACCTCTTATTTTTATTAGAGTGACTTGTTCCAATGTAATTCCTTGCTGTGATTGGGACAGCTGTCTGCAGCCCTGCAGGTACTCAGTAAATGTCGCCCACCTGCCTGACCACTCAGACAAGGACTCCCATCCCCGGCATACTAATGGTAGGACTTCTTTTGAGATGACATAGTTGTTGTGCTATATCTATGCTGGAGACTCTTTGTGTCTCTGTTGGTCTCTGCCTCATTATCTCTTTTTCTAAAAGCTTTATCAGTCATACACACAAGAATTCTAGCTATGTCTTTCCCCTAGGAATAAGAACATGGACCAGAATAGCAAAATGAGATTCAACTTAGAAAAGTGCACAGAATTTTTCCTAAGAGAGTCCAAGAATAAGAAAAAAATTCAATGAATGGGAGAGGAGTAAATTTGAAAGAAAGAGAGTGGGGGACAAACAGCAGAACAATAGCCCTTCTTAGAATGGCTTGCCCTTGAACACTCTGGATCAGTTTGTACTTGGATTACTGAAAGACCACAGTCTCCTTTTCTTCTCAAAAGTAGTGGTCATTGGTGTGAATGTGCGTGTACATATGCACCTATATTACCTCTGCGTATACATATAATAAACTGCAATGGTCATTCTCACTTTTTAGCCCTTAATGTTTCCCCTAGAGTAAGTCTTGTTGCTACAAACAGAAAAAAAAGGTCTTAGGATGTGACAACAAAAATTATTTAGTGAGGTGGTTTTGCAGCCATCTTTTCCTGTAGGTGCATCTCACACATTGGCATTACTTAACTCTGTTTCATAACAGCTTGTCCCCACTTTGTTCGACCAGAAAACTTTCCATCTTCTCGCTCTTATTTCTAGTCCATTGCCAAGCTGGAAGCATTGCTTTGCATTGCAGGGTAAGGTTAGAGAAGGAACTCTAGCAGCAGCCAGATACTCCTGTCCAGAATGCCTCTCCCTTCTAGTCCTATAATCTTACCAGGGAGCAAGAGAGCACCAGATGAGACCACCTTCCTCTCCCCTCAAAGCAGAAAGCATTCATTAGCAGACACAGCTAGGAACAGAGCAGATGAAACACACTCCCTTCCTCCCTTGTGACTTCCCAGATAGCATTCCAGAGGATTCCAGGAGGCAGCCCAAGGCCAGCAGCAGGGCCACGTCCAGTACTGACCCAGGTCGGTGCCTGTTGGGATCTGGAAGGGGCTTGACAGGCAAATGGCTGTGTCAAGTCAAAGAGAATCTTAAAAAGGAAGGTGAGGGAGAGGGACACTGAGTCACTGCCCTTTCCAGTACAAACAATGACTTCAACAAACCAGCCTGACCTCCCAGGCCAGGCCAGTCACTGGGCTTCCTTTTGGCTCTTTTCATTCTGTTTGGAACAAATGAGCAACAATTGCAGGATGAAAAAAGAAAAAGACAAGTCATGACATCTGTTCTTTTTCTTCCTTCTGTAATATAAGCTTCAAATCCTGCAGCAAGGACAGAAGTTATACTATGACTGTCTGTACTGTCTGCTCTTAATGAGGCCTCCAGTGACATTTCCCCACTAGACAAAGATGCAGGTAACTATACTGGTTCTGAGAAAAGGTCACACCTGCAGCAACGCCGGTTCTTTCCAGCAGCCGACCCCTACCTAGGGAGGCCCCTGGCCCTGGCAGGTACACTAATCCTGGCAGTATGTCGGGGATAAAAGGCCCTGGATTATTAGAGTGGTGGCAATGCCAGCAGGCAGAGCTCTGTGCGAGGCTCACCTCAGGGCTTCCTCACATGAGCTGCTGGTGCAGAAAGAGGGTCAGCGCAGCGAGAGGAGCCAGCTCTGGGGGCCTCTGCATCCTTTCATGACACATCAGCCACTGCAGGGAAAAAAAGTTCCTCAAAGCTTTGTCCAAGGTATCTATTAATACTCAGCATGCCATAGGTGGGCTACGCTCCTTCATCTAGAGTCCAAGCTCTGTGCAAAACAAAACAACTTCTGTACCAAGACTGATTTGTTTAGTCTCCCAAGGCTGTCACCAGCTAAAAGCCCACAAGAAGAATATATTCAGAAAAATGCTTCCTAAAATGACAGTATTTCTGGCTGCTTCTGGAGCATATTGATTTGTCTGGGTAGACAGTATAATCTTTAACCTTCTCACCATCCTACCCTGTTCAGGAACCATTTCTACACGCTAAAGCATTCAGTTCTACCCCAACACAAAAGTTACCCGTTTGTGTTACCTATGAACTGGTTCTTTCATGCACTCCATTTTACACGCTGGCGTTTTTCCTTTGGCTCAGTATATCATTACATTCTGAGCAATTGCTATTTCCCTGACTATGATTGATCCCCACTTATTTCATGCTGCATGCAAAGTATTTGATTTCAAGTGTGGTTCATTCTGCTCGGTGAACTCATTATAAAGTCAAGCTGAACATCTCACAGATGTGAAGCACCTTGTCTTTGAGGTTCAGCAATCTAATTTGGAATCTCATTATAGTCCTTCTACAGGTGGTAGACACAGGGGCAACTACCTGGCTGGCGTGTTCCTGCCCATCTTCTATCCCATAAAGAAACTGTCATTTCAATACAGCCACACCAGAATATTCCTCATTTTGGAAAACAGATTTATTTATCTCTCCCCATATGCCTGGTGGCACTGATGAGAGAGTAATACTTTGTAGGCTATTTTATTAAGCATCTCAGGAGGTCAGGTGCTGAAAGAGACAGCTCGCAGCTGTTTGCCTCCCATCCATTTAGTAGGATCCTTTATGGATCTTATGCTATATTTCCTAAAGTTTGCAATGTGGTTGTCATTTTGCTAAGAATCTATATACCAAGAATCTTTGCTTGGCACCATAATGCAGTTTAACTCAGGAAGGGCTTATTTCTGGTGTCTCTTTGGTGGATGAAGAGAGAATGGGGTTGAAATGGAAAGTTAGCGTTATTTGCAGAGCGATGCATTGATTCTGAAAGATTGATGCATTCACTGTTTTTACCTATTTGGTGCTTTCAAAATCAATGAGCATCTAAGGCTTGGTTCTGGCTGCTAATGAAGTTTTTATTTCTCCACTTTCTATTTTAAAACTTTGGTAAGGAAGAATATTTGCTTTCCCAATTGCAATTGTTTCTACTCCCCTACAGAAAAGGTTGACCCTTGAAGAGACTCTGGCTTGTTTCTTTGCTATAGAAGAATAAATAGATTTCTGAAATTACATAGAAGGAAAAATGAGCTGATAGTATTTACATATATTAATAACTAGGGATAGTTAATGTAGCTATGTCTAGCGACATACATAGATTTTTATTTTGCATTTAAATTCATCAAAAACACAGATAATTCCAGGATTATACCCTACCTCTGAACTTCTCAGTTTGATCCAGAAAGGAGGTCATCAAACCATAGCCTCTAGGCCAAATCCATCACACTGCCTGTTTTATTTTTGTCTTTTGTTTTGTTTTGTTTTGTAAATAATGTTGTTCAGAGTATAATCACATCTATTAATTTATGTGTATTGCTGCTTTGGAATGCCAAGGTCGAGTTAAATAGTAGAGACAGAGACTATATATGCTTCAAATCTAAAGTACTTACTATCTGGCTGTTTACAGAAAAAAATTTGGTGACCTCTATCTAGGAAAATAGATTTTACATTTCTATTTAATTCATGTTTAACAAAGCAAGTACTCTGCACAGAATTTTCAGTAGGAACACTGAGATGAGAATAAGAATCTGACCCTGATGAACTTTCAAGAAGGTATTATGAATCTTAAGTCTCTGCTGTTTCTACCCAAGAGAGGCCTTTAAATAACATGGTTAATTAATATAAAAAATCTGTTATAATTTATTCATATTTTCAATGATTTTTTGACTTGGAAATCTCCCTCTCCACTAGTTTTTGATTTCAACTTATGGATTGGGGAATTAATTATTTCATTTTATTTTTATTGCTTTACATTTGAGTCAAAGGCATTACTTAGGAAAGGTAGAATTAGGAATAAGTGATAGTAAAGTTTTATAGCATTATCTATCCCATAAAATTATCACATTGTGTGTATTTCTTTCCACTTGACCCTCCTTTCTGATGTTTCTCTTTCATTGTTATGACCCTTAGAAAGTGCTGGCAGCTTCAGTGTTGGTGGACTATATGGGAGACCTCACATTATATACTAGTATGTAGTTGGAAGGATGCCAACAATTCATGACTATTGCCCACTGGATTCTACTGTCAGACCATGAGTAATATATTTTCATTCAAAAGGACAGAATGAAGCAGTGATATGGATGGACAGATATAGATAGATACAGAGAGTTGATAAATAGGCATACAGAGAGAAAGAATGAAACAGACAAGAAAAAGCACAGGGCTAGAATTTATAATACCTAGTGCTATATTTTGCTGGGATTTAGCTCAGTTGGTAGAGCACTGCGCTGCAGTCTCTGAGGTCCTGAGTTCAATTCCCAGTACCGCAAAAATGGGAGAAGGACCTGGCAATCCACTCCCAAGGCAATACCGAAACAGTCTGCCATTGAAAACCCTATGAGGGTCGCTATGAGTCAAATACCGACTCAACAGCACCTAACAACAACAACAAGTGCTATATTTTGGATCTTAAATTCCCCTCAAAGTACCATGTGTTAAAGGCTTGGTCCCTAGGGTGCTGCTATTAGGAGGTGGTAGGAGCTTTAAGATGTGGGGCCCAGTGAAAGGTTTTTAGGTCATTGGAGACATTCCCTTGAAGGAGATAATAGGACTCCAACCCCTTCCTCTCTCTTTCTTTACTTCCTGGCCCTAGGGATGCAGTTTTGCTCCACCATACACTTCTAGCACAATATGCTGCCTTACTCAGGCCCAAAAGCAATGAGGCTAATTGTCATGGACTGGAATTCCTAAAATTGTAAGCCTAAATAAGCTTTTTCTCTAAATGAATTATCTCAGGGATTTTATTACAGTAACAGAAAGTTGACTAATACATCCAGGTTTGAGTTTTGCTTCTCCATTTATCTCAGCCAAATCAGGTTCCTCTTTAGAGACTGAGTCTCCTACAGATAATAACATATCATAATAATATTGTGAAATATTTGTACAATGAAGCATGGTAATGTATACAAAGTACTTTTAAGTTATAAGTTTATGATTACAAAGTTATTAATATTATGCCAAAACATTACTTTTTACATGAACATTCATAACCTCTCCTATAGCCCAAGAAAGAGAATTCTCACATTGTCTGGGCCAACTCTCTCTTCCTCCCTGCTTTTGAACAGAAGGTAACTTATGCACTAGAGATGGGACAGGTCAATGTGCACTGTAAAGAAATGGGATGGATGGGGTTAGAGAGAGGTGGGAGAAAGGACAGTGCATTTAAGCATCTAAGTTTGGGAGCTGTGGAGAAGAATCCCCCAGAGCAACTTTAATTTTGTGATGGAAACAAAGGGGAGAGTAAATAAGATTTTTTGTAAGTGTTTCTTAGTTGATATACTTGACTATCATTCACGGGTTGAAAAATGCAAATTAAGGATTCCTTTCACAATTCATTGCTTGCTGGAATTTGTTTCTTTTAACAGGAAAATACCAATGAGACCAAACCAGATAGTTCATTCAGGCTTTTCAGGGTATATCATGCATTATCATCAATAGTGTATCTCTGGTTTGTTTATATACTACTACTCATTGGTATGCCTAACTTTATGCAAATGTATGATTTATAGATGCTTTTTAGGTATATATCAAGAGCTGTCTCATGTAAAAAGCTGTCCTACAAAATTAGCTAGAAGCAACTATCATTTGTATTTGTCAATGTCAGGCATGATTTCTAATGAGTCAAAGTTAGAATATTAGTCCAGAGCTTTTCAAATTGGTATGTGAATGAGGTGCTGAATCTGTAGCTGGAAAGAAAATACCCATATTGAACTTACTGTCTTCTTAAACAAAGGGGGATATAACACATAGCCCCTTATCCTTTGGTGATATGAAGCAACAGAACTCAAAAGCCCATAAAGACTGAAAATCATTTTAGTGGAAATTTTTAAAAGAGAGATTGAAAAATTTGTTTGTCAGTTATTAGGAAGGAATCTAAGTTGAGTTAACATGATGATAACTTTAATCTGAAAGAATTATAGCAAATATTAAAGTTTAATGGAGGAAGAAAAGGAATTGTTGAGAAAATACTATGTACAAAGCAACATATGCTTTAAGTACATTATTCCCTTTAACCAACTCAATTACCCTCTAAAGAAGATATAGTGATAATTATTGAATAGAAAGAAAGCTGGGAATATAGAAGTCTCACAAGTATTAGAGGGAAGATGTGCACCCATGCATTTTGGTTCCAAAATTGTTGTTCTATCAAGCTGTCCTCCATTCCAGGGCGAATGGCAGTGTCAAACCATCAAGCCACAAGGTAAGAAAGTGAACCATCAAACTCAAAAGCTGGCCAGTGCCCTCAGTGAATGGACCTAATTATGCGATTCTGAAAAGTGACTTTTTCAGGATCACATATTTAATTAGTGGATATCCCAGGATGCTAATCCCCTAAATCAGATTCATACTTACTTCTCCAACTGCAAGTGAAAGAAGAGGCAAATAGGAGCATTAGAAAATTCTTGTTGGTTTCCACTAATGGTTTTGCTTCTTTATTTTTTTCTCTCAATACTTTCTAGTCATCTTGCCATTTTTCCAGTTCTGCATATCAAGCAAATGTTGTCAAAATTCTACGTTTGGTTTATTATTCTCTTCATGCTCTCTAGAAGAGAATCCAGCTATTTTAGATTCCTAGGGCTGCCATCAGAAGAAGGATGTGGCAATCTACTCCCCAAGCAATCCCAAGAAACAATCAACCATTGAAAACCCTAAGAAGGTTGCTATGAGTCCTACTTGACTCAATAGCACATAACAACAACAACAGGGCTGTCATAAAAAAATTAACATCTAGGATGTTAACAATCTAGGATGATCTCATCTCAAGAACCTTAACTTAGTTACATTTGCAAAGACTATTTCCAAATAAAGACACATTCATAGGCACTGTGCTAGGACAGGGAATATTTTTAGGACAACACACTGCACCTATGAATGCACTGTGATCAACAGTCACAGGAGAAGCAGCCCCTTTACACCCTATTCCAACCATAAACAAAGGAGAGCTGCCATCCCCACCTCTCAGAATCATGGACATATGTGCTGTCATTTACATTTTCCACATTTTAATGATTCAGACTTGACCATAATATAATGAAAAGAAGTTGTTAGAGAGAGACTATGGTCTGTGCACCAATAGATTTGTCACAGTGACCTTGGGTAAGTTGCTAAATGTCCTTGAGTTTTAGTTTCCCCATCTATAAATTGAGACAAGAGGAGCAACATTTGCATTTAATTTTGATGATTATGTGTAAAAGTGCTTTGTAATTTATATAATAGCAATTTTTCTCATTAACTAGCTCAAAATTGAAGGAAATAATCCTTTCTTTCATCTTCTTCTATTCTTTAATAGTCATAGTTATTCCAAAAGTATTTTTTAAACAATTTGTGTGTGTGTGTGTATCAGACCTTTGGTACAATCTAAAATAGCTTTTTGTATTTCATACTTACATCGAAATGATTTTGTGCAAGTGTGTATATGAAAGCAGAGGTGAAATTAACAACAGTTAATTTATGAAATCAAATATTTCATACATAAGAGACATATCTAAATATTTCACTACTTACAATATGGCTTATCCCAATAGTAGATAAACAAGGGAAAAAGAGGAAAGTTAAATGTCTTTGGCAAATATCATGTAAACTTGTCCTTCTGAAAGAATTTCATGATCATTTAAAGGGAAATGAATATTATAATTCAAAAATATAAATAGATGATCATCTTGGACTGCAACGCGAGCAGATGTTTTAAGTTATGTAAAAATCTTACCCCATCTGGTAAACAGTAAAAATGTCTCAACAACAACCCACAGATGAAATGTGGCCAACAAAGTGAGTATAGTAAGGATTGGGTAGAAGTATATTTTACCAAATTGCTTTATAAAATGCTTAAAGGCTATTAATATGTATCTAATGACTTTACCTCTTGTAGTGATTATCATTACAAAAATTATTTTTTAAAATTTTAGAAATTTCAGCAGGCCAATTTCATAACAAATTTCGCTACTAATCACACTTGTTAAATTAAACAGCTTATTTTCACCCAGAGGACCTTGAACCTAGAAATTAATCCTGCAGTGGCTACATGTTTAAGTTAATTGAAGCATTTCCTCTGTCTCCAATCTAATCAGTATGTGTACCAATAAGACAGAATAAAATTAGAGATGGACGAGATGCCCACTGTTGCAGATCTCATTACTTTTGTGACAAGAAGGTGGATCTATCAGGAACATTTAGTTTATGTCAGTTTGCCTTATAGCTGGGTTTCATTGTCTGAATTATTTTTAGTCTTCAGTTACAAATAGGTGGCTACCAGCATAAACTTGCTGCATTATTCCAAGTTGAATTATTACCAGAGAACTTTTCTAAAAGCAATAGAATTGAATCTCTTTAAACATAAAATCTATTCTTTAGACTCTCCCTTATTCGGGTCTAAAAGTTGTTATTCCTATCACATTTCTTGTCCCCTCTTTTTAGCTGCTGTATGGAAAATGTGTAGCACTTCACTTATTTATTATAACTGGAAGAAAGGCTCACAAAGATCCCTTACACTACAAAGAAATTTGAAGAAGTTAAATTAATTACTTGCAGGTATATGAGAACTGCTTGGAACAATAAAAGAATTTCTTGCATTTATGAGAGGTAACCCTGGACGAAGTGAGAAATAAAGTAAAGGGAGGAGATTTTAATTACAAGGACAAGTAAGTTATTGTGCTATTTTATTTTTTAAAAGGTGTTAGCTCTAAATTCAATTAAAAGGGTATGACACTCGTACAAATACCTATAGCTCCATTCCCCAACGTTCTATTTATATTAGAAGGTTGTTTAGCAAATCCTTTTTCCATAAGTTAGTGTAAATGACACAATTATAACTAACTGGCAAAAACAATGAACATGAAAATTTTGAATTGTGTATTCTTTTATTTTTAATACTTTACTACTTTTACTCCAAGCTTTACAAAATTACATGAAGAAACAAACCACCCATATGCATCTATAATGAATAAATCTTGGTCTTTTGAAGAGATGGTTTAATTTGACAAATACCTACATTATATTTCAGAAATAAAAATCATACGATATCATATCGCATTTCTGCCCTTCAATAGCTTCCCACTGTATTTAAGAGACAGTCCAAACTCCTTGTCCCAAATGACCTGGCACTTGCTTATCTGTCTAATTAATACTTCCACCTCTCTCCCCTACTACAAAATGACTTTTGACTTTGCATATGCCAAGCTTTGTCCTGTTTGAGGATTGTGTTGAACCTGCTCTCCGGAATGCTCCATTAGGTCTGCACCACTGATACTTCTCATTTCTCTGACCACCTCTACAAAGACACATTCTCCTGTACCCTGTTGATTACATGCCCTACCTCACAGAGACTCTCTTAAAACCTTCTTTGTTTTATGTCGTTGTTGTTGTTGTTGTTGTTGTTGTTGTTGTTGTTGTTGTTAGGTGCCGTCGAGTCGGTATCCGATTCATAGTGACCCTCTGTACAACAGGGGAAACACTATTGTCAGTGCTTCTCTGCTGTTCATAGGGTTTTCAATGGCAGATTGATTTTTGGGAGGGGGTTGCCAGGTCCTTCTCCCAAGCCTACAGCTTCTAGTGTTCCCAGGTGGTCTCCCATCCAGGTACTAACCAGGCCCGACCCTGCTTAGCTTCCAAGATCTGATGGGATCAGATGCCACAGGGCTACTGCTGCAGGCTCTTTGTTTTATAATGTATATCAAAGTTTGTAATTATTTTGCTTCTCTATGCCTCCTATTTATTGTTGTTCTATACTAGTCATGCTGTGGGGGCTTGTGTGTTGCTGTGATGCTGAAAGCTATACCACTTGTATTTCAGATACCATCAGGGCCACCCAGAGTGGACAGATTTCATCTGAGCCTCCAGACTAAGACAGACTAGGGAGAAGGACCTGACAGCCCACTATCAAAACAATTAGCCATTGAAAACCCTATGGATAGCAGAGGAGCACTATCAAACATAGTGCCAGAAAATGAGTCCCCCAGGCTGGAAGGCATTCAAGAAACGACTGGAGAAAAGTTGCCTCCTCAAAGTAGGGTCAACTTTCATAACAGGAATGTAGTGAAGCCCCTGGGACCTACTATTGCTGTTGTAGCACCACTCAAAATGAGGAGAAACACAATGACTGCCAACAATGGGCTGAAACATACAAAGATAGTATGCATGGCATAAAGTGAGGGAGTGTTTCATTCCATTGGACATAGAGTCACTATGAGTTGGAACCAACTCAACCATACCTAACAACAACAAATATCTGAATAGAAATACCATGAGAAGAGAGATTATTATGTCTTCTCTCTATATTTCCCCGGTACCCATTGAGACATACCTAATAAATGTTCTTTGGATGTTTTGGATGTTCTAGTTTCTAAAAGAGATACAGCAATGAAAAAGATTCATTGTTCTCAAGGAACTGATAGTCTGGAGAAGAGTCAGGAAATGGAAACACAAATTCTGGAAGGCAGAGAGGAACATGAAAAGGCAAAACGAGACAATAAAGGCAAAATGTTATGGGACCAGAAAATAGGTGGAAATGATTTGTAAAGGGTTATGAAAACACGAGACTTGAATTGGGTCATTAAATATTCTAAGAACCTCAGGACTAAAGACTCAGAAAGAGGTAAATGCAAGAGGATCTGAAGAATGATTAAGGAATAGGTATACCTCAGAGTATATATAATGAAAGTAAGACAAGATCCACACTGAAAAAACAGTTTAAGGGTAGAGCCTGAGAACATGGGTGCTTTGCTGAGGTGTTCAGACTGATCTACTGGGAGGTGTCCCTGACTCAGGGAATCATTGCCCTGGCCCTGAGGAAGATCATGTGGCCCTCCTGGAACTATAGGCTTTAAGAGAGCCAGTGCACAGGGAAGTCAACAAAAGGCTTGGCCAGCAAAGCCCTTGAATGCCTTGACAAAACCCTTTTCCCATCTCCTCATCTGTGCTTGCTTCAGTAGCTCAGGCTCTTGATTGAATGAGCCCTCCAGAGATAATGCTTCTATCAACTGTGCCTCAAAAATGAAATCTCACATTTCCCTCTCTTTAAGTGCATTTCATTACAAGCAGTTACCTTCCCTCCCCCTATCTCAATTCTCAAAGGCTCTGGTGGATGATAAAGGAAAAGAAATAAGGACTTCGATATTTGAGGCTTATGTTTTTAAGTAATGTTTTTAAGCCCATGTTTAGTTTTATCAAGAGGAGAAATCGGGCAATTTTTCACAGGGTAAAGGTAACAGCTTGTGCCCATGGCAGGTAAAGCACCTCCAGTGCCCCCTCTCCCCTCCTGGCTATAGTGCTGACTGCCACAGCACTACACCCCAACTAGACAAAGGGTGATACCATCAGCAGACTGTTTTACTGAGATAAGAGTGAAGGTGAAAATAAGTCTTTATGCCCAAGGCATGTATGTTTTACTCTATGATAGCAGGAAGCCCATCCATTACTGTTTTAGAAAGCAGGTTTCTAGTTGAAGTAATGGGAAGATTTTAAGTCATCAAAAATAACAACAAAAATACCCTTAAGTAAAACTTGTGATCCTCCTGGATTCTTTTTGGAAATCAGCTAGTGGTTCGACTCTTTAATGCTATACAATTTGTCAAGTGCAGAGTTTGGATTACACTGTCTCTTCCTAAACTCATAATGATAATAATTTCTGTGATACTATTTCTAAATAGAATTGATGAATTTGAGTACTGTTTGCTAAAAAAGACTCCCATAACTTGATCAAAGTGCAGTGCCAGGGCTGACTGTAAATGCAATTATTTGAACCTACCTGCCTTTAACCACACACACATGCATGCATGCACACACACATACACACACAAACACACACACACACACACACGTTAGGCATACAATAGCCTCTGCATTATTTACATGGGCTTTTGTACCCACACATCTAAAGCACTTATGTATGCTAACTAGCAGAGCATGGTAGTGCATACCTATAATCCCAGCACTCAAGAGTCAGATACAGGATGATCACAAGTTCAAGGCCAGCCTGGGATACATAGTGAGACCCTTTCTCAAAAACCTAAAAGTAAAATAAAATAGAATAAAGTAGAATAAAATAAAATAAAATAAAACAATAAAATAAACTGACTAACTTAGAATTCTGGGGAGAAGGAGGACACAGCAATATCTTCAAGGAAATTCTCATGACGCTCCAGTTCAAGAACTTGCTTCTCTTTGAATTTCAAGCTAAGAGAACATAGGTTACAAGTGTGAAGATTTCCTGGCTTTACATGATCTTTCACCATAAACAGTAAGTCCGTGTCTTCTCTAGGAGTCCATAGTTACTATACAACTAAGAGCAGACGCTCAATAAGTAGTAGAGTGAATGGTATGAAAGGAAGAAAACTGGAAACCTTACAACAGTATTGGTTTGGCCAAGGCTTTAAGTTATATCAATATGTCAAGTATATTTAGAAATGCAGAGAAAAGTGAGGCACAGAGGTGTATGCCTCTAATCCCTACAACTAAGGCAGAAGGATTGTGAGTTTGACACCAGAGGCAGCCTGTGTAATTTAGCATGACCCTGAATCAAAATAAAAATTGAAAAGTGAGGTAGGGGTGCATCCCAGTAATAGAGCACTTACAAAGTGTGTGTGAGGCACTGGGTTCAACCCCCAAGTATCCCAACAAAAAATGCAGAGAAAATACTCATGCTTTGCAAAACACTGTTCTTATCATATCTCCCCTACTTAAAAATTTTCAGTGATTGAGTACAGCATTTAGCACAAATCCAAACATTTTCCCAAGGCTTAGAACTCCCTGCCTGATCAGACCTTATGCACATGATATACTGTTTTTCCCTTCTATCTCTATAAAGTCTGCACACTCAATTTCATTTTCAGTGCTCAGGACACCTCATGTTGTCTTGTTTTCTTTGGTTAGAATGTTCTCACCTTCACCACTCCACTATTTTTATAACTAACTCTTTATTTAAAGTCGCACCAAAAAGGTCAATTCTTCATCAAGACCTTCTCTTATTATCTATATTAGGTCAAATACTGTTTGTTGTTTGCTTGCTCATTTGTTTTACAATCTTGACC
This sequence comes from Pedetes capensis, assembly GCA_007922755.1. Classification (NCBI taxonomy): domain Eukaryota; kingdom Metazoa; phylum Chordata; class Mammalia; order Rodentia; family Pedetidae; genus Pedetes; species Pedetes capensis. Next base: position 106,471 of record VMDO01003696.1, on the reverse strand, counting down.
TCCTCTTGGGTCTTAAATATAACTTTCCAATCAATTTCTTTCTGTATGTCCTTATTGTGCATCTGTGGGTGTGCATGTGCATGCATGTATGTGTGTGTGTGTGTGTGTGTGTGTGTGTGTGTGTGCATTTTCTGACTCCCACATTAGAATGCTCCACAAAGACAGTGCCCCTTTCTGTCCTGCTCACCATTGTATCCCTAGCAACCAGCACAGTGCTGGGAAACTATCCCTTGATTTTAACATGAAAGAGTAGGTGGCAGGCAACTGGAGCACTACCATTACCTCAATTCCATCTCTAGGGGAACACTTCTAGGTAAAATTATTTGAAAGCATCTTCTGATCCGTGTATTTTCAGACTATTTCTTGCAAAAATGAGTCATTAACATCTCTAGTATGAGAGTCAAGTGACTGGCTCCTTGGACAGTAGAAACATTTGAACAATCCATTTGTAAGTCATTTGGGTGAGTATAAAATTGCATATTAAAAGGGAGCACTCCCTTTTGGAAATCTGACTCATAAGTAACACTAAGAGTAATGGAGTGTGATCAGTCCATCAGTGGCTTCTGCAGAGGCAGTGATACCTTGGAGACCCTACAGTAACTAATCCGCACTTGCTTGCTAGCACCAGGATTCCTCTACCACACACACACACACACACACACACACACACCCCTCTTAGGTCTTGAGACACCCTGCCTCAGGGCACCAACCATATTTATGGCTCCTGGCCTGCCTTGTTTCATGGAACTACAGACCACTCTTTCAGCTTCTGTAGCACACTGATGCTTATTTAGATAACAAAGAGCAATCTACGTTGCAACCACATAAAATGTTCAGTACTAGATGCATGCGCTCAGCTGTCAAAAAAATCACTTTATTATTAACAGATCTCTCCTCTGCCTTATATATTCATGTCTTAGTTTTGTCTAAGTTGATAAATTTCGTTAGCGTTCATTTTCACTTCTCGACAGTTGCTTTGCTTCTTTAAAATTCTCAAAAGCACATACCGTATGGAGATGGAATGCACAAAGTCCCTAGGAAATTTAACTGGAAAGGCAATGGCTATGTCTGTCAGTTTTTATCAGAAACCTCAGTTCCTCTTCCTACCTCTGCGTGCATTGCTTTGAGAAGTGCACAAAAGGTCAGCTGGAATTCAAGTCTCATCAAGTTACCTCTAATCGTAAAGAAGGCACACTTTAGATTTTGAACAACTAACAAGTGTTTTGGCACTTCTCAAGTTTGTTGACAGTGTAATAGCTGTGTAAAGGTACTTCAGTTGTCCAACTGAAACTTTACTGATGGGTTTTTGAGTATACTTGGTACTCTCAGAAAAGTTTAACATTGCTAAAAACTGAAATAAAATGTTAGTATAATTATACCCTTGAAAGGCCATCCACACAGTGTTTTGAACAACTTTAGCAGCACCAGTAGTGAAGTGAGATAACTTTAAGGGTTGAACCTCCAGTTAGAGGGAGAAACATGTACATCAAAAGTTCAAAGACATTGATTGGATTATTTTGTTTGTTGTTATTTAATTTTTTTAGTTTTTATATATTCTAGATATTAATCCCCTGTCAAATGTATAGCTGGCAAGATTTTCTCCCATTCTGCAGGCTCTCTCTCCACTTGTTTCCTTTGCCATACGGAAGCTTTTTAATTTCACACAATTCTGTTTGTCAATTCTTGCTACTATTTCATATGTTATTAAAGTCCTTTTAAGAAAGTTCTTGCCTCTGCTTATATCTTAAAGTGTTTTCCCTGTGTTTTTCTCTAATAGTTTCAAGGTTTCTGGTTTTACATTAAGATTTTTGATCCATTTTGAATTGATTTTTGTACAGGGTGGAGAGAGGGATCTAGTTTCATTCCTCTACACATGAATATCCAGTTTTCCCATCAGCATTTGTTGAAATGGCTGTCTTTTTTCTAGCGTATGTTTTTGGCACATTTATCAAAAACCAAGTAGCGGTAGGTATGTGGGTTTATTTCTGGGTCCTCTATTCTATTCCGTTGGTCTATATTTCTGTTTCTTGTGCCAGTAACAAGTTGTTTTTGTTACTGTGGCCCTGTAGTGTAATTTGATGTCAGGTATTGTGAGCAATTGAATTGAACAGATGGTTCTCAAAAGAAGTACAAATGGCCAATAAATATATGAAAAAAAAAAAGTTCAACATCTTTAGCCATCAGAGAAATGCAAATCACTCTACACTGAGATTCCACCTCACCCCAGTCAGAACAGCTACCATCAACAAAACAAACAACTACAAATGCTGGTGAGGATGTGGGAGAGAAGGAACATTCATACACTGCTGATGGGACTGTAAATTATTATAGCCACTATAGAAAGCAGTATGAGGCTCCTTAGAAAACTAAAAATAGAATTACCATATGATCCACGTATACCACTCCTGGGTATATATCCAAAGGAATTTAAGTCAGACAGCAATACCATAGATAACCTGCAATTTCATGTTTATTACAGCACTGTTCACAATAGCCAAGACATTGAATCAACCCAAATGTCCATCAACAGATGAATGGATGAAAAAAATGTGGTATATGTACACAATGGAATTTTATTTAGCCATAAAAAGAACAAAATTATGTCATTTTCAGCAAAATGGATGGAACTGGAAATCATTATTTTAAGCGAAATAAGCCAGACATGAAAGATAAATGCCAAGTGTTCTTTCTCATACACAATGTGTGTGTGTGTGTGTGTGTGTGTGTGTGTGTGTATGTGTGTGTATGAGATTAGAAAGTACTCTATAAGGGGCTATATTCGGAAGGTGGAGAAGAATATTGGGATGAGAGTGGGAACAACATGGGAGTGGGTAATGAGATAGTGAATAAGAGCAAGCATATGATGTAATTGTATGAAAATGCCATATTGAAGCGCATTATATTTTACACTAATTTAAAAACTAAAATTAAAAAATGTAAAAACATTCAAAGACAATATGAGGTAAGAGCTCATAAGTAAATAAAATATATTCCTTTTATTTTTAAAAAACTTTACAGGGGTATTCACTGCATTTAGAAAAAAAAATCAGATCTCCTTACCAGGTCCTGTATAATCCCATGAGCTAATGCAATACCACTTCTCCATCCTCTTGGCCTCTCGTTCTTTCCTCATCCCTTCTGTAACAAGCTTGTTTTTGCCCCAGGATACTTGCAGTACCTGCTTTCTTCTGACTGGACATTCAAGTACCCAGATGGTTAAAAAAAAAAAAAAATTCATCTCACAGGAGCTTTCCTCACCACCTCCACCCTGTTTTATTTCCTTCACAGTGTTTATTGTTATTGTTGTTGTTGTTGTTAGGTTCCGTCAAATTGGGTCCAACTCATTGCATCCCTATGTATGACAGAATGAAACAATCCCCAATCAGTGCCATGCCTGACACTTTGTCAGTACTTCTCTGCTGTTCATAGGGTTTTCAATGGCTAATTGTTTTGGAATTGTTTCGGGAGTGGGCTGCCAAGTCCTTCTCCCACTTTTGCCATGCTGGGGATCCAACCCAAAACCTCAGAACATGCAGAGCAGCACTCTACAAACTGAGCTAAGTTCTAGCCCACAGTGTTTATTATAATCTGAAATTATCTCATTTTCTTCTTTCTCTACTTGTTTATTATTTGTCTCTGCATTCAAAAGTGTAAGTTTCATGAGGGCAGGGACTTTGTATATTTTAGTTTCTTCTATATAAAGTCATCCCTCAGTATCCACAGGGATTTGGTACCAGGACCCCATGTGGATTCCAAAATCTGCAGATGCTCTGTTGTTGTTGTTGTTGTTGTTGTTATGTGCCATCAAGTCTTGTCCTACTCAAAGCTACCCTCATGGGGTTTTCAATGGCTAACTGTTTCGGGATTGCCTTGGGAGTGGATTGCCACATCATTCTCCCATTTTTTGAGGTGCTGGGAATTGATCTTGGGACCATCAGAGATGGTAAAGTGTCACTACACCAACTGAGCTAAATTCCAGCCCCAGCACATGCTCTACTCCCTTATATAAAATGGCTTGGTATTTAAATATAACCTGTGTGTGCACATCCTCCCATATACTTTAAATTGCCTTTAGAATACTTGTAATACCTAATAAAATATAAATGCTGGGTAAATAGGTGGTATACTGTATTGTTTAGGGAATAATAATAAGAAAAAAGCATATACACATTTAATACAGATGCAATTTTTTGAATACAGTATTTTTGATCTGCATTTGGTTGACTCTGTGAATACAGAACCCATGGATACAGGGAGCTGAGTATATACAGAATATACATCTGCCACATTGTATTTAATAGATATATGTGGAATGGATAAATTAATAATGAATAAAATATTAATAGTAGCAAATACCTTAAGACTTTCCATGTTAAGCAAAAGCATCCAATGGTGCTATGATGAAAGCATAAAGACAGTAGAAAAGGTACAGGGTGTTATGGTCTGAATATAAACTGGCTACATAGGCTCATGTTTGGATGGTCGGTCCCCAGTTGGTGGTGCTATTTGGTGAAGCTGTGGAGCTCTGGAAGGTCGGACTTAGCTGGTAGAAGGTTACTGGGGGCAGGCTTTCAAGGTGACACCTGGCCTCCAGTTCTGGTAAACCTTTTGCCTCCCTATGTAAAAATCCTCTGCCACAGGCTCTTGCCACCATGGACTAAGCTGGTATCATGCCTTCCCCACCACTGTGAACTGACACCCACTGAAACCATGAGCCAAAAAACCTTTTCCTTCCTAAGTTGTCTCTGTCAGGTATTTTGGCCACAGCAACACAAAAAGCTAACTGATACACAGGGAGCAAATCAGAGAAGAAGGAAGCCCTAGGGAAAAAATCTCTAGAAAAGCATATCTAAGAGGGCTGGCTATAAAAAAAGAGTGGACTTTGGAACAAGAGGCCAGAAGAAAGGAATCTGCTAGAACAAAGGGGAAAAAAAGACTTAATGCATATGCCATATTGGGGGGGTTATAAATCAACCAGAAGTTATATGACAGAATTCAAGTACGAAAATGATGAGAAATGAGATCAGAGACTCTACTGCAAAAGACTACAAATGCAAGGCAAAAGAAAGCGAGCACACATATCCAGGCACAAATGATAAAAGTGAACATGAGTGAGAAAATGGCCGCCATGATTATCAGAAAGTGATGCCTGTGGGTGAGGTGGTATCACAAGGACTATGATCATAGGGGATGCGCAGGACATTACTAGAGCACTGGTAGCCTTCTATTTGTTGACAAGGCTGGTGTTTATACGTGTCTATTTTACAAGTATTTTTTAAGTTCCACACTTCTAAAATACTTAATTGTATGCATGCTATCTTTCAGAAGAAAATGTAGCTTATTGTAAAGGCAGTAAAATGTGGTAGCTAAGTAAAGTCAGGTTTGCTGGGCTTAACGTGAGTTTTGTCACTGACAAAACATATTCCTCAATGCCTCTGAGCCTAGTTCCCTCCTTGGTAAAAATGGGGATAATAAACTACTAACCCCATGGATTGTCATAAGAATTAAATAAAATAATAGAGGCAAACAATTTATTAGCGTGTCTGGCAGACAGTAAACTCATCATTGGTGCTTGCCCATGCTATTAACTCTATGAGGTTTTGCATTCCAAATTGAATTTACTTGAATCATGTCTTCAGTATGTTACCCATCCATAAAAAGAAGAACTGTCATTTTACTGCTGAAATTGCACTGATAACTGAGAATATTCAGCAGGCTCCATCCAGTGATCTGCATCATAGCCACACCCACTGTGTCCCAAAAATATATCACAGATGGCCTAGTGACATAAGTTTTGAAGACTCAAGACCATGCATAGGCCTCTATGGTGCAAAGCTGTCCAAAGATGGATTTTTCTAAACATCTACTGAAATACTGATCTTAACTTCAATGTAAATCTGAGAAGTTGTGGAATTAATAAGCCAATTATATTATTAATAATTTCATATTCTTTCCATGTAAAATTTCCATGTTGCTTTCATATTCTTTCCATGTAAAATTAGAACATGATGAACACATTTACCAGTATGTCTCTTTTTTGGCAATAAGGGTCATTTGTAATTGTGTGTGTGTGATATATATATATATATATATATATGTATGTATATATATGTATGTATATATATATATATGTATGTATATATATATATTTGTTGTTAGGTGCCATTGAGTCGGTGTCCAACTCCTAGTGACCCCACATACACCAGGCGAAACACTATTGTCAGTGCTTCTCTGCTATTCAAGGGAGGATTGATTTTTGGGAGTGTGTTGCCAGGTCCTTTTTCCAAGCCTATTGTATCTGATGTTCCCAGATGGCCTCCCATTCAAGTATTAACCAGGCCTGACTCTGCTTCGCTTCTAAGATCTGACAGGATCAGATGCCACAGTACAACCACTGCAAGCAATATATATAGCACTTACTATGTGCCAACAAGGAACTTACTTGTTTTAGGCATTTTATAAACACTAAGTCTTTGATCTTCATAATTACCCTTAGAGGTATTACATGTTTTAATATAGGGAACTGATAGGAGCCGGATTAAAAAATCATATCAACATATCTGAACCACCCAGTATGCTAGTTTCCTAAAGTATCTGTAGCAAAGTATCACAAACTAGATGGCTTAAAAATAACATAAATTTATTATCTCATAGTTCTGGAGACTAGAAGTCCAAGATCGGGTTGTTTGCACAGCTAGTTCCTTTGGCATGCTGTGAGGGAGACTCTGTTTCCTGCTTCTCCCTTGGATTATGATGACTGCTGGCAACTGTATGGAATGTAGGAGTGTCACTTGTACTTCCACCTTCACATAATTATTCTCCCTATGTGCATGTCTGTGTCCAAATCTCCCCTTTCTACAGAGATACCAGTCATCTTCGACTTCATCCAAACTTAACCAGCTATATCTGCAATGACTCTATTTCCAAATCAGGCCACATTCAGAAGTACTGGGAGTAAGGACATCATTGTTGAATTGAGTTGGACCCTGTGGGGATCTCTCATCCCGGAAGCCTCCAAGGAAGATGAGGTCCCAAGAACCCACCAGAGGCGAGCACACACGGAAACATACAACCACTCTGGGAGACTTTCAGGGAAATGACTCAAATTTTATTTAACGGCTCAGCCTTATATACAGTTGCTTATGTATTCTCTACGTGGCTTTGTTCAGCAAACTGTCCATCTATGGGGAGGGATGAAGCACCGGGAAACCCTCTGAGGCTGGGCCAAGAAGGCCCCTGGGGAGCATCATCTTGGCTTCTAACAACAAAGCCCAGGGAGTTGTCTCAAGGTCCTTAGCTGTTCCCAGCCAGGGCAAGCCAGATCTCCAGGCCTATCCCTCATGAAGACTTGAGATGAGCCAGATAGGCTCTAACCCAGAGCCTCTCAGGATCAAGGTCTCTCGGATTCTGCCCCATTGACACAATTCAAGGTATAGCATATGAGAAGCTGCTAAAAATAAAGAGTCCTATGTGATAGGTTCAGCTATAACCTGCCAGGTATGGACTGTTTTGTAATAGACTTACTGGGTAATTATAGCTCAGCCATCCTGTGACCAGTCCATGGACTTATACTAGGAAATAATCACCATAGCCAAAAGTATAATGTAGAAAATTTTATGTCACAGCATTTATGAGAGGTCAGGATGCTCTGACTGCAACCATCCAAGCATGAGGAGCTAAAATTCAGATTCTGCTGAAAATACTAGCAATGCAAAGAGAGGTATGGCTGTAAATGTGTGAATTAGAGCTGGTGAATATTTGAGTGTATGGAAAAATAAAAGGAAGGAGCTAGTAATGGTTTTAGGATTCAAGCCCTAGTGGCTGTGAGGATGATGAGTATATTGACTAATTCCAGAGCAAGAAAATGATTTTCCCCTTTCAACCACAGAAGTCAACATGGATGAAGAGTTCATGAAGAAAAGGCATTGTGCTAGAGACCAAGACCACAAAGAGGAGGGAGATGCCACGCTTTTAACCAGGCATTTCACAGTCTACTGGGGAGAAAAACAGAAGAGCAATTATAATATCTGATAAGGGCAGTATTTCAAATGACCAAGCTCCTACAGGCGGAATGTGGGGGAGGATGGTGGGTCCATTTGGAGTAGTTCAGGCTCAGGCATTCAGAAGGTTTAGTCTCAGGAAAAACAGCATCTACTGTATTTTGTCCTACAGAATAAAGAGAAATCTAAGGTGGAGCCAACATTCAGCCCTGGCGCAAGTAGGACCCAGATACAGGCCTACTATTCTTCCTGCTTACTACACAGATCTGTGGATATATCATGCAAAATATCTAGGAAGATAGTTACCTTCTCTCTGATGAGCTTACAGGTTAAATGTTTTGGTTTTGTTGTGTTTTTCCAATATCTGTTCTCTCTGATATATATCCACTAAAATGTCCATGTCAGATGGAAACTTCTTGAATTTTTGTAAAGAAACAGATATCATAGATCTCAAAGAAATTTATAGAACTTCAGGGATTATCTGGTCTAAGTCATTATTATCCCTAATCCTCCAGGACGGCATGTTTGATATAGAAACAGGTCATGGTAAAATCAGTAGTGACTATTCCATCAAAATCAGTAGTGACTATTCCATCACTACTCAATTGAAACTTCCCCAGGATTATTTTGCATCTTTGGAGGTCTGTATACACATTATCATGGGAAGACCATTTGTGCTTACCTCTTGTAGTTTCCCATATTACTTAGAAAAGGATGTAGATCTGTGTGAAAATAAGGTGGCTACAGATAGCAAGCAATGTGCATTTACGCATTTTCCCCTTTGATCCCTGGTTCCTCATGAGTACAGCTACAAATATCTGGGGGTACAATCCTGCCAGAGTTGGGTAAGAAGAGGAATTTTGCTATGCCACACCTCCTTTATACTTAGTTTGTATCTTCCTTCCACAAATGCTACAGTAATTATTAATGAATTTCTGATTGTATTAGTTTCTTAGTGCTACATAAGAATTACCACAAATTTAGTGGCTTATAATAACAAAAGTTTATTGCTTATAGTTCTATGGGTTAAAAATCTGACAAGGAGCATACTGGTCTAAAATAAGGATGTGGGAACTTCATTCTCTTCTGGAACCTCTAGGGGAGAATATGTGTCCTTGTTTTTTCCAGGTTCCTAGAAGCAACCTGCATTCCTTTGTTTGTGGCCCCTTCCTCCATATTCAAAGTATATCACTCTAATTTCTCCTTCCATAGTCACATCTCTCCTGACTTTGAGCCTCATAATAAGGATGATTGGTGACTACATTGAGCTCATTCACCTAATTCAGTATAATCTTTTCATCCCAACATCCTTAATTTAGTCACATCTACAAATCCCGTTGAGATGTAAGGTAATATATTAATAGATTCTGGGGATTAGGACAGAAATTGTTGGGAAGAGGAGAGATTATTTACCAACCACACTAGCTAAGGAGCTGGTTACAAATTTTTGGCTGTCTTGATTTTCAACCAAACTCTACTCCAGGAAGAACATAGATTCATGGAGGAGAAAGAATCTCTCATCTTTCCCTGGACAGGATACTGGATGGCATCTTCACAGGCTTCAAAACCCAAGGGTTTCAGCTAAGGTACTCATTGCCTTAAGGGAGGAAAGCAGATATAATGATAATTTATTGAAATTGTGTCTTTGCACCATTAATTTCAATGTAAATTTCTTACATCTTTAGGAGAGCTTAACATATTGTTTTGTGCGTAATAGGTATACAATAACTTTAATATTAATTAAAAGAGTGAACTACCCTGTTATTCAAAATTTTATATGTAATTTTATGTGCCAACAATTTTACATGGCAGCATCAAAATTAAGGTGTTTGTTTAAAGGGTTTTGATCAGAGAGCAGAGACATAAAATCTTTTATTTTCAATTATAATTAGAAAAGTGCAAGTTTCACCTTGGTCCTCTAAACTTCTTAGACAACAAAGCAAAGCAACAAACAAAAAAAATGTGTTTATAAAAAGTTCTCATGCTTTAAAATATTTATTACAAATGTATTTTCCTACACATATACTTGAATCCTTGATAATTGTGTTAGTTTCTCATCACTGGGACAAAATACCTGAGATTGTTGTGGAATAAATGAGGCTGGGGAGACTAGTGGCAAATACAGGAGAGTTTATTTATATCAGTGTTTTGGTACAGTGGAATCCCTTCCAGAGACTGAGCCCTGAACAAAGGAAGTTTAGACCCTTTATAGAGTTTTAAGTGGGGGAGGGGTTACAAAAGCAAAACAAGCCTTCATGATTATAGAAGCAGAAATAGGGGGATTAAGTCACCTAGCAACCTACATGAGGCAATGAGAGTAAAATGAATTCCTATAAAATGAGAACAAAGAACTAGTCATTCTGCAGTTGTCTAGCTAAAATGTAGGTGGCTTATCACAAGAATACAATGTTGCAAGGTCTCCTACATGGAACCACAATGGCTTACACAAAGATGTTTGGTAGCAATTTAAGCAGGCATCAGCCAAAAATTCAGAAAGTCATCTCTGTTATTAGCAGAATTTACTATGTCATTTGTATGAAACCAAAATGATATAGATGTATATTATATGTAATAAGCTAGGCAACCATTATGTGAAAAATGTTTTAATAAGAAATAGTAGATTTGACTAGCGGGGAGGAGGGTCCTTGCAAGCGTACTTAAAGATAAATCAACTTATAAGATAGAAACCCCTACATGTCTGTGAGTGGGGGCTTGCTTACTGCTAGGATGCCAAAAGCTAGGTTACTGGTATTACAGATACCAGCAGGGTCACCCATAGTGGACAGGTTTCTACTGAGCTTTCAGACTGAGACAGACTAGGGAGTAGGACCTGGCCACCCATTCCCAAAACAATTAGCCACTGAAAACCTTATGAATAGCAGAGAGACACTATCAGATATAGTGCTGGAAAATGAGCCCACCATGTTGGAAGGCACTCAAAAGATGACTGGGGAAGAGCTGCTTCCTCAAAGTAGAGTCTACCTTAATGATGGAAATGGAGTAAATCCAGAGGGATTTCCCTTTGCTGATGTGATGACTCAAAACGAGGAGAGACAATTATAAATATCCATTAATGATTATAACATTGAATGTACATAGTATGAATCTAGGAAAATTAGATATTCTCATAAGGGAAATGGAACGCATAAACATTGACATTCTAGGCATCAGTGAGCCAAAACGGACTGGCATTGGGCTACTTTGAATCAGATAATCACATGGTCTATTACACTGGGAATGACACCTTAAAGAGAAATGAGGTTGCATTCATCATCAGAAAAGACATCTCAAGATCAAGCCTGAAATACAATACTGTCAAGTAATAGAATAATATCCATTCATCTACAAGGAAGGCCAGTTAATATGATTATTGTTCAAATTTATGCAACCAACTCTAAGGCCACAAATGAAGATAGGGAAGATTTCTACAAGCTCCTGCAATCTGGCATAGATAGAACATGCAATCAAGATGTACTGATAATTACTGGTGACTGAACTGCAAAAGCTGGAAACAAAGAAGGTGGCTTGGTAGTTGGAAAATATGGTCTTGGTGATAGAAACAGTAATGGAGATGGCATGACAGAATTTTGTCAGAACAAATACACTTTTTCACCAACATAAACAGTGGCTATGCACATGGACTTCACCAGCTGGAATATACAGGAACCAAACTGACTACATTTGTGGAAAGAGATAATGGAAAAGCTCAGTATCAAATGTCAGAATGAGATGACATGCTGATTACAGATCAGACCATCAATGGCTCATTGCAGGTTCAAACTGAGACTAAAGAAAATAGGAACAAGTGTACCAGACCAAGATATGATTTGAGTATATCCCATCTGAGTTTAGAGACCATCTGAAGGACAGGCTTAATGTGTTAGACACTAATGATAGAAAACCAGATGAGTTGTGGCATGATATCAAAGATATCATTCATGAGGAAAGCAAAAGGTTACTAAAAAAAAAAAAAGCAGGAAAAAAAGAAAAGACTAAATTACATGTTAAAATAGACTCCAAAATGTTGAGCAGCTAAAGCAAAAGGAAAGCATGATGAAGTTAAAGAACCAAAGAGGTTTCAAAGGGCAGCTTGAGAAGACAAAATCAAATATAATGATATGTGAAAAGAGTTAGAGATAGAAAACCAAACGGGAAGAACACTCTGTTTTTCTCAAGTTTAAGGAATTGAATAAAAAATTCAAGCTTTGAGTGGCAATAGTGCAGGATTCTACAGAGAAAATATTAAATGACATTGTTGTTGTTAGGTGCCGTCGAGTCGGTATCTGACTCATAGCGACCCTCTGTACAACAGGGGAAACACTATTGTCAGTGCTTCTCTGCTATTCATAGGGTTTTCAATGGCAGATTGAGTTTTGGGAGGGGGTTGCCAGGTCCTTCTCCCAAGCCTACAGCTTCTGGTGTTCCCAGGCGGTCTCCCATCCAGGTACTAACCAGACCCGACCCTGCTTAGCTTCCGAGATCTGACGGGATCGGATGCCACAGGGCTACCACTGCAGGCATATTAAATGACATAGGAAACATTAAAACAAAATGGAAGGAATACACAGAGTCATTATACCAAAAAGAATTGGTGGATGACCAACCATTTCAAGAGATTGCATATGATCTAAAAACCAATGGTACTGAAGAAAGAAGTGGAAGCTGCCTTGAAGGAATTGGTGAAGCACAAGGCTTCAGGAATTGGTGGAATACCAATAGAGATGTTTCAACAAACAGATACAGTACTGGGGTTGCCCACTTTTTTATGCAAAGAGATTTGGAAGACAAATACCTGGCCAACTGACTGGAAGAGATCCACATTTTGCCTATTCCAAAGAAATAGAAACCAATCAAATGTGGAAACTCTCAAACAATTTCATTAATATCACATGCAAGCAAAATTTTGGGAAACGTCATTCAAAAGCGACTGTAGCAGTATATAGACAGTGAACCAGGGACATCACTGCTGATGTGAGATGGATATTAGCCAAAAGCAGAGAATACCAAAAAGGTGTCTATCTATGTTTTAAGGATTATGAAAAGGCATTTGACTATGTGGATCATAATAAATTATGGATAGCACTGCAAAGAATGGAAACACCAGAGCACTCAGTTGTATTCATGAAGAATCTGTACATGGACCAGGAGGCAGTTAGTTCTTCGAACAGAACAAGGAAACATTGCCTGGTCTAAACTTGAGAAAGGTGTGTATCACGGCTGTATCCTTTCACTGTACTTCTTCAATCCCTATGCTGAACAAATAAATCTGAGAAGCTGGACTTTTGGACGAAGAATGTGGTATCATGGTTGGAGGAAGCCTCATTAACAACCTGTGTTATGTAGATGACACAACTATGCTTGCTGAAAGTGAAGAGGATTTGAAACATTTACTAATGAAGATCAAAGAATACAGCCTTCAGTATGGATTGTGCCTCAACATCAACAAAACAAAAATCCTTACAACTGGGTCAGTAAGCAACTTCGTGATAAATGGAGAAAAGACTGAGGTTGTCCACAATTTTGCTTTACTTGTTTCTAGCATCAACACCCATGGGAGCTGCAGTCAAGAAATCAAAAGACACATTTCATTGGGAAAAGCTATTGCAAAAGACCTCTTTAAAGTGCTGAAAAGTAAAGATGTCACATTGAAGACAAAGGTGAACCTAACTCATGCCATGGTATTTTCAGTTCCATTATATGGTTCTGAAAGCCAGGCACTGAATAAGGGAGACATGAGAAGAATTGATGCTTTTGAATTACGATGCTGGAGATGAATATTGAATATACCATAGACTACCAAAAGAACCAACATATCTATCCTAGAAGAAGTCCAACCAGAGTGCTCCTTGGAAGCAAGGATGGCTAGCCTGAGTCTTACATATTTTGGACATGTAGTCAAGAGGGAACAATCCCTGGAGAAAGAAATCATGTTTTGGAGAGTGGTAGGTCAACAACAACCAAAAAGGAAAGCCCTCAAGTAGATGGATTGACACAGTGTCTGCAACAACAGGCTTATACATAAGTAAGATCGTGTGCCTGGCACAGAATTGGGGAGAATCTCATCCTGTTATACACAGAGTTGCTATGAGTTGGCACCTAACAACAATAATAACAAGGTGGGAAAGTTTATTTTAGCTCATGGTTTCATAGGTTTCAGTCAAGGTTGCTTGGCCCTGTTGTTTGGGCCCTGTGGTAGGGCAGTGTTCCAAGGCAGGAGCACATGGCAGAAGAAACTTATTTTCCTCATGGCAGCTGGGAAGCAAAAGAGAAAGAGTAAGGTTCTAGGCCCAATGTCCCTCTCAAGGATATGCTCTCAATGCCATTAGGCATCATCTCCTAAATGTTCTACCACCTCCCATGCTGGCGATGAAGCCTTTACCATACAGGTCTCTAGGGTACATTTAAGACCCAAAACAAAACAATAATAACAAGTGAAGACAAAATCTTTTAAGGTGAATTTTCTCACTTTCCCGGCACAGTTAAGTGTATCCAATGAAACTTGATGCATCAACTCAATGTTAATCATATAACATGTTTTATTTTTGGCTTGCCATCTCCTCCCACTCTTCTCAAAGTAAATGTGGCAAGTGAACCTAGTTCATTTTGTTTTATTTTCTATGGAAATCAAGTTCCATTCTTACCTCCACATCCAATGAGTTATTTATTAATCTGGATATAGATGGAGTAAAACTCACTTCCAACCATATATTTTAAAGATCTTTTTTCTCCCCTAAACCAATAATAATAATGAAAATAGTAAGAATAAATAAAGGGTCAAAGCCTCCCCTCTTCTAATCTCATGCCAAAGGAGAAAGTGATAGCCATGCTCACTGCCACTAGACATTTCTGGATTTAGCAGCCTCTTAGTTCTATAATCTCAAAGAAAACACAAGTTTTCTTATAGACTTGTTAAAGTAATAGTCCGTAATACATTCTCTTTTTGAGTGTAAAAGAACAGAATACAAAAACAATGCTTATTTGTTCACACTGCTGAAAATGTCTAATGTTAGAAGAAACTTTGGTTTCCACAGAAAATATTGGCTTCGCCATTAGCCATCTGCTAGATGGTGGGAATGTTCTGTGTGGCTTTCTCAGCTGGAACACTTGGAAATGAATACATTGTTGCAAAAACTCACATTGTTGGCCATAATGTTTGTGATAATGTTGTTGATTTACCAGATGTCCTGGAAATTCCTGGGGTGGAAGTATTTCCAGTTGTTCCCACCCCTCTGTCATGTTATAGAATGGCGTTTGGTATATATGACTCTAGCTATTTCTCATGCTTTACTTTGGAATCTTTCATTCTTTCAGTCATTCTGTAGACTAAAACAAGATGAAAATAAATAGCATTGAATTGCTCATGTTATTATAAACTGTTCACTGCTACCTGACAGGTAAAATATCTATTATTTGCCATTTTTCAAAATAATTCCTTCTCCATTCCAGCTATATGCATCTATGTGTGTGTGAGATTAAACAGCATGACCTTCTTTGTACTTGACTCCAGCTGGTAAAGAAGCAACAAAGTCTAATAGTTGAATGCTTTGTTCATTGTGCTGAGGAAGTTTGTTTGAAATGTGAATAACCTATTTTCAGTCTGGGTCTCTGCTTTTGAAACTAGATTAATGGAGTGATGAGTAAAATGAAAATTACTCTACACTTTGGCATGCAAATAGATTAGATTTCTTCTCTTACAAATGAAATTATCTCTTACCACTCTGCTTCTCTGCCTGTTTTCATTCAAAGCATCAGAATTCTCTTGCGGTGAAGACTTGTTCAAATGAGAATCCATTTTATTACACTGTCATAGACTTCTGACTGCCACACCAATCATAAGTGACTGTGGTACTTGTCAAACTATACTTTCATTTCATTTTTTTATCTTTAACTCCTACCAAAAAGGAGATAGCATAAAGGCTTATACTCTCAAAGGTTTTTAAAGGGTGATTTCATTTCTATTTGAGGCCCCTGTTATAGTATTCAATACCAGTTTATTTGCTTCTTGGAGTTTACACAGTGTCAGAGCAAAGGTGTGGCCAATCCAGTACAATGTCACTTAGCTTTACTTGGCCGGAGGCTCTGCCAGCCCACACAATTGCTAGAGATAACCCAGTCTGGACAGATTTAGGTGTTAATTCAAATCTAGTCAAGTTTATATCCAACAATTAGAGATTAATTTTCATAATCAGCTTGAGTGTTTATGTGGAAGGATGTGCGAGAGGAATGCAATTTGGTGTGATTCCTTTTTATCTAGGGGGAGGATGAAGGAGGAGGAGGAGGAGGAGGATTCTTGCTGTTACATACATGGGAATACTTCATGAGCTATCTAGGGCATGTCCCCTAAGACTGGCCCCACAGCCACCTCTGCACTAGGCTTTTCCATCCTGGGGTCTCCATCTAGAAAGTCAGCTTAGTCACCTTCTCCCTTAGGTCTCACATATCCCTCTTAGGTTTTACTGCCTCCCCATAATTCTCTCTGCAAATAAAACCCAGGTTCCTGTCTCCTGAGCCCACTGAAGTCTCCACTCCCACTTCTTCCTTCTTCTTTATTCTTTTCCTTCATTCCCTTTCATTCTCCTTAAATGAAGCAGATTTAAGGGAGCTAAACTTGTTGTATAGCTTTTTCTTTTTCTTTTTTTTTCCATCCTTCCCTCATGTTGAAAATTAAAAAGCCAATTTTCTGCTTGAATGAAGGAATGAATGTGAGGAAGCAAGCATAGAGAGAAGATATTTAAAATCATCTCTTAAGATCTCAAACATTTTAAATCTCAATGCCAAAACTAGAAGATGGAGTATTGATAAATTTATCAATTTTCTGGTGTTTGAACAACTGTACTCCAATTACCTTTTCTGGAGGCTCATAGCCATGCAACACTCTAGATTCATGATTCTTACTGTACCTGTTCTAGTAAACTCAGGTTTCACAGTTCTAACTGTGAATTTGATAGGAGTTAATCTATAATTGCCAGCAGCCGTACCACTGTGGCATCTGATCCCATCAGATCTCAGAAGCTAAGCAGAGCCGGGCCTGGTTAGTACTTGGATGGGAGACTGCCTGGGAACACCAGGTGCTGTATGCTTGGGAGAAGAACCCGGCAACCCACTCCCCAAAAGCAATCTACCATTGAAAACCTTATGGATAGCAGAGAAGCACTAACAATAGTATTTTGCCTGTGGTATATAGGGTTGTTATGAGTTGGACAGCAACACAAGGGTACCTAACAATAATGTATGATTAAATGAATGGCAAATTAGTGGAAGGAAAAATATGGACCACTGCATTTTCAATACCATGTACTGTTCTGATGGAAAGTTTTTCTTACAAATAATTGTCCTCCGCTTTGGGAAGTCTTTTGCAAATATAGGGCTGAAGAAATTTAGAAATTATTTCATCCAGCAGTTTTTAATCTTGACTGTAAGAACCACCCATGGGGAGATTTCTTAACTAACTATAGGCTTATCTCCATCCCCTACTCATTGGATCAGAGTGTCTGCATGTACCTATCAATCCTGGGTAGGTTTAAATGCTCCCTGGGTGGTCCTAACAAAATGGTGTTTGAAAATCATTATTCCCCTCCAACTCTCTCACCTAGACAGCTTACTTGTGATTTCTCCAAGGTACATCACCCTAAGAGTAAGAACAATGGCTTAAAACTGCCTCTCCTGATTCTGCATTAGATATGGTTTTCATCATACCCCACTGAATCTCAACACCTAAAAATCATTTTAGAGCATCCAAAAAAGGCTTGTTTCCAGTTTATTTCACTGTCGAAGAGAACACATTAGAAAAGTATCAAAATTTATTTGCCTGGTTTTCCCATTCCAAGTGCTGTAAGTTTTGTGATTTCCCCAAAGAATGACTCCACAGCCTCCTAACCCCACCCTCTCCACTTGTTTGATAAATGTTAAACAACACATTTATGAGATGGCATTCCATTCTAGAATGACATTTAAAAGCTCTGAAGTTTAATTGCTGTGGATAGCCATTGATCATGGCTGTGATACCCCTGGGACAGTGGACTTTGAGGTATGCCATCCATCTCACTGTGCTACTGTGGCTGGCTGCTTCCCCTCTTCATCCCTGGCTGATGGGCTGATGGCGATCAGCTGCTACACTTTCAAAGTGCCTCGTGCTTGCTCACCTGCTCTGCATGACTACTGAACTGAGCTGTGTTGTGACAGTCTGCCTGCTCTTCCTTGTTCAGATTAATGAATACAGCTTTAGCTGTTAATTCAAAGCTAGTCAAGCTTATATCCAACAATTAGAGACCAATTTTCATATTCAGCTTGACTATATACGTAGAAGGATGAGCAAGAGGAATGCAATTTGGTGTGATTCCTTTCTATCTAGGGGGAGGATGAAGGAGGACACGGAAGAGATGCTGAAGATAGTACCTGAAACTCTCATTGGGTCTAGCTACAATAAAATAAATGTTTTAAGCCTCAACATCTTTGCAAACTACAACAACGTGGCCCTGGAGGGTTGAGCTTCCTGCCCTGCAGCTAGTCTGCAATCCATCAAAAATAACAAGCACATGGCAAGTCCCTGTGCACTTCTGCCTTCCAGGAGGGTCAGCAACTCAGCCAGTATTTGATGAGGCTCCAGAGTCAGAACCCTGACTTTCCTCCTTCTCCTGTCTTCCTCCCATAATAAGAAGTGGAATGTTTACTTCTACACAGACTTATGTAAGTGACCTCATCTGCCCCTATTCAGGATCATCCAGGGCAATGGAAACTTGGTGCTTCACTCTCAACTCCAGGTTGACCTCCCTGATAAAGCAAGGGCTACAAATGCACTATCACGCATGGAAAATCTATACGTGGATTCCAGATGCCAAATACTGTCAAAAAGAACTCTTTCCAGAATTTTTATTTCTAGAAAAGGGAAACAAATCTAACCAAAGGATTTTTGCCCCTCATTCAGTGAAGCACATATCTGTTGGAGATAGATAACACCTTTGCCATGGAATTAGAAATCTTTTGATAGTCATTTGGACTGGTCTTATTTTTAAAGCCTATGGCCCATGGCTGGAGCATAATTCCCAGCAGTTGGTGGCTGTTTTAGTTGTGTTGATGGCTCTACTTTCCTCATTGAATTTATTTTTGTTCCTCCTTAGTATTTAGCAATTGTCTTTAGTGTCAGATTAGCTCAGCTGTGCAATGAAGGATTTAAAAATGAAAGAATCATCTTCATTTGGGCAGTATCGAGGGTAACACACAGAGATGGTAGTATTCGTGCCAGTTGCAACATCTCACCTCAGGATATAAAACACAAGCAGAGTCAGGGGTAGCATATATAATAACCATTTCTCTGGATCTTTATTCTGACCAAATTCCTGAGGTTTCTGGTATCATTAAAGACTATCCACGGTCTTATTTGTAGACTAGTGATACACTTGACGGCATCTAACATGGGCTGGGATTTAGCTCAGTTGGTAGAGCGCTGCCCTGAAATATCTGAGGTCCTGGGTTCAATTTCCAACACTATAAATGTGGGAGAAGGAGGTGGCGATCCACTCCCAAGGCAATCCAGAAATAATCAGCCACTGAAAACACTGTGAGGGTCACTATGAGTTGGATATGATTCGAAGGCATCTATCAACAACAACAGTGATTTTAAAAAGACCTAACTTACAGAATTGAGGGTGAGAATAAATGACATATATGTAAAACACTTTGTATAGTGTCTAGTACATAGGTTGCTATTGTTGTTGTTAGGTGCCATCAAGTTGGTGTCCGGCTCATAGCAACCCTATATACAACAGACAAAACACTACTGTCATGCTTTTTTGCTATTCATCTGCTCTTCTGCTATTCTGCTACGTCTGTGTACACAGGTAGAATTTAATAAATAATGGAATGGGAAATATATCAATAATCGTTCCTGTCCTCCTGAAAGCTTGTAGCTTATTGAGGACATATACCAAAAAACAATGAAATAAATAAATGATTATGACCCAATAAAGGCTATACGATATAAGTTGAAAGTAAATGTCACTTTATTAGAAAGTAATCTGGAATGAGAGGCTGCTTTAGATAGGGTGGTTAGGGGAAGCCACTGTGGGGAAGTGATATTTAGCTGAGATCAGAGAAGGAGGAACCAAAAGGGCTGAGAGGCACACCATGTACAGGAAACAGAAAGCACAAGGTCTATAATATAGGAAAGAGATGAAAAGTGGTTGAAATGGACAACGCAAGGGTGAGAACCAGGTGAGGTGAGGTCAGGTCATTTTGATTATCTTTCAAATTCATGATACTCAAAATGTGGTCAACACATTACCTAGAAACTTGCTGGAAATGCAAAACCTCAGATCCCATCCCAGACCACCAGTCAGAACCTGTACTTTGACAAAATCTTTGAGCAATCCCTTTGTGTTTTTGAGATTAAGAAGCCCTGATTTAGGAAGCCATTCAAAAATGTAAGCAACACAGTGGTATAATCAACTTGATAGTTTTTAAAGGATGTCATGATGAGCAGGGAATGGAGGGTGGTGGTTTTATTGCTGTCTCATTATTATTGCTGTCTCATTATTATGCATAAAGCTTCTGTTAGGTTTATGGCTCCTTCTCCTTCTGAGACTGAGTTGTGCTGAAATATGAATTTTCCACCTGATGTCCAGCCCTTTGGCTCCTGGACTCCTTTTCTGTGTATTCTTTACTCAGTTTTGCTGCCCCACCTGCTTTACACTTTCAAGTATCACCTGCTTCTTCGATCCCCAGACCTGAGTTCTGTCCATCACATCAGAAAGCTGCACCCCTACATCCTGGTGACCTCCTGTGTAGCTGGAGATAGCACTTGCCTTTCATGTTGAACCCCACACCTTCACCGGGTTGTTTCAGACCCAGCCTCTGCCTCAGAGATGGTTTCCTGCTACAATCCTCTTTTCCCCCGTGTGCACCTTCCATGCCCTGGGAATTCAAGGACCAAGTAAAAATAAGCAATCCAAGTGACTATAATTAGATTCCAAAGATAAGAAAGGAGTTCATATGTAAATGCCATCCTTTTGCAGGTAAAAAATAAAACTTTTTAATAGATTGTTTGGGGGAGCTGTTAATGAGCTAACCACTTTTAATTCAATATTTGACAGTAATTGCAACAGAATTACATTTAACAAGACAGGAACCTCTATGGGTTTTTAGCAGGCAAATGAGGTAACAGCACCGTTCCTGTTAAGGAACAGAGAGATAATCAAAAGAGCCTTCGTGCCTGTTGCTGAGTCTGAATGACAAGACTACCAATACTAACCCCCAAAGACTTGTGATATGAGTTGTCTGGAATAAGAAATAAAATACAAGATTTCCCTGTGCACAGAACAGTCTAAATTTCATGCCTGATGGAGCACGTTGGTTGCAAGGGATGGATAGGATCTTGCTCAGCTAAAGCTGTCAAGGAGGCTAGAAGCCAATGGGGAAAAAGTACTGCTTAATGGGTTCTAATAGAAATTAACAGGTAACTTTTGCAGTGATGCCACAGGTAGCTACAATCCCTCTCCATTTTGTGGCAATGGTAAGGAATACTTTCTTGTAATTCTATGTTGTACTCTGCAGAGAAAAAGAATTTCACATTGCTGCTCAGCATTCTCTCAGAACAGCAACATGAAATTTAGTCCTTATATTAGCAGGGTTCAATCAGACCCACAAGATGAGGGCAGCATTTAAAAAGAGGCGTTTGTACGCAGGATGGAGGTGGGTCAGTTGGAGCATTGTAAGGGTTTAATCAGGTCACACTATATTTAATCCTTGGGCTGCTCAGAGAGATCTGAGTTAGGCAGCTAGGAGTACCACAGAGGCATGGCTCCAAAATTGTCTTCATTATGCAGTTTCTTGAAACCCTCTGAAGAAGCTCACCTTTCTCACCTTAAATGGCTATGTCATCACCTTTATTTCTGCTCTAACTCTAGCTCTAATGGATTTTCTGAGCTTCCAGCTTTGAAACCATATAGAAAGAGCAAACTCAACTGAGCACCATCGCTGTTAAGCAGATCAAATGTCATCAGCCCTCGGGGACAGCTTTAACTTCAAAATGATGTTCAAATTAGGGTGGTTTAAAGCCAAGCAAATAGATTTTGTATATTTCCAATGGTACCTAAAACAGGCTTCAGGAAGAAGATTCTTACTTTCTCCCAGTTTAATGCCATATCCACTATAAAACAAACAAAGTCAAAATGCCAATTTTATGCAATTTTGAGGTGAGAGAAAGAACATAAGAAAGGAAAATAGCTAACAAAACATCCACAGTGCTATATGAGGAAAAAGAACCTTTGGATATAAAGTTCGTATTTGACAGGTAATATGACAATAAGAGAGGAAAAACATGAATTAAAATTCAATGAAAAGTTCACGCTCTCCGTGCACAGAGAAACAAGTGAATGTCCTTAAATTGATCAGCTCTCCAGCTAGAAGGGCTTCAAATGATTGATGAATGTGTGATGCTTTCCCTTATGGACATTAGTCAGACCATGGTGATGAGATTAATTTG
This sequence comes from Pedetes capensis, assembly GCA_007922755.1. Taxonomy (NCBI): domain Eukaryota; kingdom Metazoa; phylum Chordata; class Mammalia; order Rodentia; family Pedetidae; genus Pedetes; species Pedetes capensis. The sequence goes on along the minus strand of VMDO01003696.1, from coordinate 83,992 downwards.
AGTGACTTTTAAAAAAGAATATGTATAAAGACATTTATAATGTGCTTGGAAGTACATTGAACTAGGAAGCTAAAAGTGTTTTTAAGATTAATTCAAAATGAAGGAATAGGTTGATGGTAGAGAACTAAGGACTTTAGCTACTCTAAAGAAAAAATGCTCTAAATATTGGAATTCAATTTAGAATTAAACCTAAAGATGGTGACAGACTGAGGAACATGGAAGGGAGACTAGAAACAAAACATCACAGCTGCAAACCACCAGGTAAGGTCTTCAAGTTCTTATCGATAAAACCAAAATATAGGTTTAAGACATGTTGGAGCAGAATCAGATTGCATGCAAGAATATAATTCTCCAAACTGCTCATGAAAGTCACTCACATGGGAAGTTTCTGAGAGACGAGACTCAGACCCACTCTTCACTTCCTGAATCAGAATCACAGAACAGATACCAGAATGTCTCCTGTAGCTCAGAGCCTCTGCTTTTTCAAGCTGAATCAGTATGGTTTTTCAAACAAGGAACAAGTGTGAGGTCCCCTGTTTAATGCCAAAGAGCTCAGAGCCATTACGTTCAGAGTTATAGTGGCTGCTACATTTCCTAAATGAGAAATACAGCAGGCATAGGTGGACTCCGCCCAGTGATTGGGAGTCATTGATATAAAACACGGGCATCATGAAGACAAGAGCTCTCTTTTCCACTATTGTTTCACTAGACCCTTACGAGGTACCTGTTATGTAGTGGATAGAAAACACTCAGTGAACTAATTAAAGGAAGCTGAAGGTCTTCACCTACCAATTTTTCTCTCTCTCATAAAATTGAAGACTTAGCAATGCTACAAACAGTGACAAATACAAAGGAGATCAGGAAATAAAGTACTGCACACCCATATTTTGTAATTTCTCAGAACATCTGGACCCAGGAACCCTGGCAACATTGACCTTTGAGACCTCTATGATTATTCTGCTTTGTATCTTCCCTTGTCCTTATGACAATAATAGGCTCACAGGTGGTATATAGTATGTAGTGGCAGCTGAACTAATCTCTTTTACGGTCATTAATTCAGATTCATTAGTTACAAGGACAAAGTTTATAGTTACTCTTCTATTTTTTTAAATATATAGACACTAAAACGAACTTATGAACTACAATAAAACTATATGTGTGTTGCATTAATTCACATAATTCATAGATCAAAAGAAAGCTGTTTTGTTTCTTAAATGGCATAAATTTCAAAAATTTCTTAAGTCCTTTATTAAATACATAAATGAAGGCATTTAAAAGCTCAAGGAGTTTCCCCATAATATCCAGCTTGTATTATTTCTGTGGATTTGCCAGCCAATCAAAGTGAGACACAGAATCAGATCTTGAGATTGCTGTCAGCCTATGCTACCTGCCACCTACAGCACCTTTCTATCCATGTGACAGAGTTTTGACCAATGGGATGTGAGCATAATTGTGACCAGCTTGTACACTGTCACCTTAAAAGTGAAACTGCCTGTCTTTTTCTCCCTCTCTTTCCTCTTCCTGCTGGATGACCTGGGACTTGGCAGTGACCCAGCTTTAAGTAGACAGACATGGGCAACACCCTGGAGATGACAAGGCCACAATACTGAAGAAACCTGTGTCCCCCAATGCTCTCCTGGAGCAGCAGCTTCCCCACAGTCCTGAACTGCTCACCTTTTGACTGATACCTGAGAAAGAATGAATATTTGTCAAGATTGAATCCCTGTATTTGTGCAGTTTATTTCAACAGCATATGCCTAAATGTTACACTTCCTATTACAAGGTTCTATGACTCCCTATATATCCAATAGGCCAAATATCTAATGATTCATCTGCAAAGAGTATAGTGGTTGCCAGATTGTGTGGGTTAAAGCAAGTATTCTATTTTGTTATCCTACATAGCTGACAGCCACCAGCAGAAAATATTCTTGGGACAATTGGGCCAAATAATAAAAAATTTAAAAAATGTGAGACCAAGAAGCTAAAAATATTATGATACATTATACTTTTTGATCTGGTTATATCATCTGAAGGTACATTTGCTTTTGGCAGATTGTAAACACATTCTCAGTGATAAGAAACAATATTTGTGAGTCTATTTCTGGGCATGTGCATAGAGTTAATTAGCAAACTCCCAACTTACTATGCGTGCAACTTCCAAAGTTCAAGAACTGGCAATTTGCCCACATAAACCTTAAGCAGTTTTTATTGTTTTGTCAGACCTGCTTACTTAAATGCATAAATTAAGTACTATGTGTTGCACCTACTTAAAAATATGGCAGAGTTCCTTGGGAGAAGTGAAAATTAAAATGTCAGTAAGAAAAAAGCTTTGCCATCTCACCCTCAAGGCTGTGCCATTGGGCGAAAGTTGGTTTTGAAGAAGTGAAAGCTGTCAGACCAAGTGTGGCTACGAATTCTGGTGTCTCTCCCAGCCACATCCCACCCCAACACACACACTGTTGGCACAAGGAGAGTCTAAATATTGCTGGTCATTAACAGGACATGAGCTTTAGGGAATAAAACTAAGTAGTGATGTCACCTCTCCTTTTCAAAAAAATGTTCCATTCAGCATTTCTGAACCAAAAATTGACTTAAGATTTTTTTTGTGTTTTTCTTCCAGCTTCTTTGTTCTTATTTTTTTTCCTGAATTGTCCATGCATTCCTAATAGAAGACTATGTTTCCTTTTGCCTGCCTCTTTCATGACATCCTCCATTTAAAAAGATAAAGATTTTCCCCACAGCATTCTGTGAAGATGCTGTATACCGTAGTTGTTGGGTGGTTGTTAGGTGCCATTGAGTCAGATCTTACTCATAGTGACCCTATGAAGAAGAAACATCCCCTGACACTATGCCATGTGCAGCACTATGTCAGTGCTTCTTGTTATTCATAGGATTTCATACCATAGTCATTCATGCAATATTTTTAAGTGTTTTGCTTGGGGTAGATTACTTATTTCTATATGGAGCAATTGAGACATTTCAGTGGTTTGCAACATGGGTTTTAAGTCAGGTAGACATCCTTGAAGCTGATGAAGGGGCTCGTCCAATTATATTTGGTATTTCAAAAGAAACAAACATGCACACACATGTATACATACACATTTAACTTTGATAAGGCCACACAAGCTAGAAGAGATAAATTTCCTTGCTTCAGGCTGGTATTATTTTAACCAATACTGGTTATCTTGTTAAAGGTTGGTCAGAAGCTTTCATCAAGAAACATATATACATATATGAAAGATAATTCATTATCAATTAATGTGATTTTTTAAACATAGATTTTTTTTGAAACAATGGGCCCCCAGGAGAGTAGAAAATAATAAAGCTTCATGGTGCTTAAAAATTGAGATAAATCTATGATTTTCTCCGGAGATTTGAAAATTCTATCCCAAAGTGATCTAAACAACCTCTTCATAATATCATCAAACTATCAAATAGGATGATCATGAAAAATTCTGCTTGTCTTTCACACATCCCTACTTACTTCTGCTGCTAGAGCAAGTGACACCACCTTATCATCAGCTGCCAAAGACAGAAGAAATCCCTCCCATTTCCCTATCATTTACCACTCAGGAAAATAATCAACATAAAACTTCTGTCAATTTTGTTCTCTTGACATTTTTCTACTTAAAAATAATAAACCTCCTCACTTCCTAGTCTATCTTCCCTCTTCCCTGTTTTAATTTTAAAAATTCAAAGTGTGTTTTTGACTGAATAATCCCCGTTCCATCCACATTTCCAGAGGCAGTTTTAAAGAACATAAAAGAGAGAGGATGTAGCATCGTATTCTATTGTCACTGTGGCTCTCTGCACCAAGCCCAGCCATCTGAAAGATATCCACATCTCTGGGTCTCATGTTGAGTGTTTACTTTTTATCATTTCAAAGTGTTTCTCTCTGATAGCACTCCTGTCAAATTTATGAATAAGTCTGGAAATTTTCAAGATAAGCTGAAATCAGTCTTATTTGTTGGCTTCTGACTCAAATTCCCTCTACCTCATCTGGGAGAAACTTCTGATTTTAGAATCCAGCTACTGGATGTTTCTTTGCCCTGACTCTAACTGTAAATCACACTTGGTTTCACAGATTTGATAAAGCCTGTGAGCTTATAATGTCCCTGCCAGAACTAGCCAAGAGTTACTTTCTGGGGAATGAAGCCAGGCAGCAGCCCTGCTAACCACATAAATATGACCCTATTAGGTAGAAGTCAGTGAACTTGTCTAACTGTGGGAATTTGCCCAAACAATTCCACAAAGTAGCATGATCAAACTGATAAAAGAAATTTCCTAAAATGACAAGAAGAAAAAACAACAGAGGCTTCTGTTTGATTTTGTCCTCTGCCCTGCCTTTGCTGGAATTCCACAGCAAAATGGATTTCCTACCAATATATGACCTGTTTCTACACAAGGACGTGCACTTATCCACTAATACCAATCATCTCTCACATCTCAGGTCCCACATCACATCACAAGCTGCTGTTTTGAAAAGCAAAAGCACAGAGACTTATATAGGTTCTGACAGTGGTAGGAGAGGGGATAGAAGTTATAAAGATGCAGATATCAACCTCACACAATCTGAGTCTTTCCATTTTAAAGCCATCTCCTCTGATGATAGCAGTGAAGACCTGTAGTAATGACAAGGAATTATGCTGTCATGCTGACATATATTTTATCCATAAATAAAAAGGGTATGTATGATAGAGCTGATAATGCTTTGCTATCGCAAGAACTGCTTTGCTCTGTTGGTTCTATCAAAGACCATCCACTAACACGGAAGGATGTCATTTAAATACCCACTGATTATTTAATTCACTTGGTATATATTGAGCATCTACTGGCTACCCACACTGCATGCATTTGTCTTGGATATTATTGACACAAAGGATGTGCATGCATGGTTTAGGGGACAGCACAAATAAAGCACTCAAAATCTAAAAGAAGGGAAGTTCATTTTTCCCCCCAATATAGAAGCACATTATGCCAGTTTACTCCTATATAAAGGTGTTTGGATTCCACTCCAGGCATGAATTAGAGTTTGCAAGCTATCAATAATAAAATCTGAGAGTAAAGAACTCTATGCTGTAAGTGCTAACTTAGGATATAAATGTTAAAAAAACTAGATCGAATATATGATATGATTAAATTTTTTTAAAAAAGAGAGTAAATAGAAATCTGAGGGGAACCTTAAAGATCAAATAGTCCAAAAAGATCCTTTTATAGATGGAAAAACTAAGTTCTGCAGGGGATGAATTTCTTAATATTGCACAAACAATTGTTATAGAATATGGAAATTATTAATTGTATGCGGGGGTTCAAACTGCATCCAGTTTGGCTTGTTGTTATCCAAAATGAGAATTGTTGTTCAGACTCATGCATGTGTTATGCGTCTCTTTGTTTTGCAGCTTAGGGAAATGTGAATATGTGATTAAGATAGATTTTTCTTTGAGTCTTTGAAAGGGTTTTCCTGACAGAGAGAACTTAACTTTCAAATATCTCTCTCAACATGGTCTTGACAAATTAATGGATGAAACTAAGATTAAAATATCTCAAATTAGACACTAAATTCTGTGAATTGTTTTTACTATGTAATTAGAATAAAAATCAAAATTGGGAACCTGCCAGTTCCAAGAGCTTTTCAGGTCTCTACAAAGGGGGAGCTCACTGTCTCTTCATCTTTTTTATTAGGGACGAAACTCTCTGGAAAAGCACTGCCAGCCTTGGATAACAGTAATGGGTTGTATTTCATCATGTGCAGGGCCCCTACAAACAGACCAATCATCTGACCACTAAATGGAGACAAAAAAAAAATTAAGCAGGCATTAGTGGACTGAAGGCCACTCATCTCACCCTCAGAAAGCTGATGGATGTGACTGTGCCACTTGACAGCCAGCTTTGTGGCGAGTTGCTTGACATAGAAAAGGCCATTCTGAAGCTGTCATTTAAGGCGCATCTGCTCTGGTGGAACCTCATAAGTGGCATCCCCTCTATAAAAAGACCCCTGTAGTAGATAACATAAATGTGCTGCAAATGAAAATAACCATGTCAGTCCAAAGAACAAATACAGTGCACTCCTGTTTTCTTCCCATAACTCATGCCTATATTATATACATATATACATGTATGTATGTACATATACATATATATACATACATATGTACATATATACATATACATATACATACATATACATATATGTACATATATATATATATATATATATATATGATTTTGGAAAGAAAAGGCTCAGTGAAGGACGGTGATGGAGATGATTTTAAGACAGTCTCAAGAGAATCACACCAAGAGAAGTGTTCTGAGAAAGTTCCAGCAGAAACTCCCATTTTCTAGGAAGAGTGTTTGAAGTAGGTCAGCTAGTCCTGAAATGCCTCGTTTTATTCCTATTCTGAATCCTGTTTCAAGTATTTACTCTGATGGCTCCACTGAAGAGTGTTTTGACTCTTCTCCACCTGCCTTCCATTAAATTACTGGTAAAGGTAGAAAAAATATTCTTTCAGCCAGCAGGAAAAGTCAATTAGTAAAATTCACTGAGTAGGTGAATAAGCATGCAATAAGATTCTGTAATAGTCAGTGGGAGATACCATTTTCAGGTCATGTGAACTTAAGTATCTGGTATCCTATGAAATTACAGAAACATTTCTCTTAACTAGTCTTTATTTCTACCTTTTTTGTAACACTTTCCAGCTTTAAAATGGTTTTTATACTTACCATCTCACTTAATCTTCACAACATCATGAGCTATTTTAAAGAAGAAGAGAAAGAAGCTTAGAAAATGTTAAGTGCCTTCCCACAAGTCCCACAGCTGGGCAAAAAGAGACATACTCAGTGCCACATGCAATGAACTCTTGTTATGCTTTGGGCACTAGCATTCAAAGGTCATCCATAACTGAGAGTAGGCATACAATTTTTAGCTTTCCTTGATAAAAGGCCCCAGTTCTCCAACTTTGTACAACATGGTAGAACCAGCAGACATTTTACATGTGTAAATAATCAACTATTGCCTCTCATTGCCATCATCCTTAGGCACAGCCTCTCTTTGGTCAAAGCATGACCACTATTCTTACAGTAAATGTCTATAGTCATAGATATCAAGGAAGCAGAAGGGAGGTAGCCTTGTTCTCCCAACTCTCTGGCAAGTAGGGTACATGCCAACAACACAGGATTAGCCAGTCAGAAGTTCCTCCTCTGGTTTCTAAAACTCAAAAGAATGCAAAACAAAGAGAACCAAGGTAAAAACCAGCCCTCAAAGCAGAAGTAAAGAGATCAAGTGCCCAGTACAGAGGCAGAGAGGGTCTAGCAGAAATAGCTCCAAGCATAGATATCCAACCACTCAGCTCCTTGGGTAGCCCAGATTTCCTTGGTTTCTGTTTATTCCCAAGTTTTGTCTTAAGAATTCCTGTCTGTTCTGCAAGCTACCCGACAGATCTCTTACAAATTCTTTTTCTGCTAAGTTAGCCAGAGTCAGTTTCTATTGTTTGTGATCAAGAACCGTCTATGACACACCAAACTTTCTAGCATTAGAATCTGTGGTTTTCGGCGAGGCGCTGTGGCACTTGCCTGTAATCCCAGTGGCTGGAGAGGCAGAGGCAGGAGGATCACAAGTTAGAGATCAGAGGTAGTCTGTGCAATTTAGTGAGACCGTGTCTCAAAAAAGTAAAAAAAAGTGGGCTGGGCATGCAGCTTAGTGCTCCAGCACTTGGAAAGCATTCAAGAGCAAGGCCCTGGGTTCAACCCCTAGTACCACAAAAAAAAAAAAAAAAAAAAAAAAAAAAAAAAAAAAAAAAAAAAAAAAAAGAACATGTGGTTTTCCCAAGACCCTCAGTCTCTTATAATTAAATCTGATATTTGAAAAGTTTCTAAATACCTAATGTACCTTTTCCTAAAAATAAAAAATATAGTGTCATATTCAGAATACCAACCTCAAGTGTATATACATTAATTTTCTGTCCTTTGGCACTACATTATACAGAGTTAATTTAAGGCTAAGATATAAAGACTGTTTTTTGGTTTGCTTGCTTGGGGTTTTGGGGAGACTTTTTTTTTCTGAAATTGTCTAAGAGCACTCCAGCATGTGCAGCAAGTGCTTCCTCCCTGAATAGCATCATTGGGCAAGCAATCATCCATTATCTTAAAGCTATTTTTATTAATGTCATATCTTAAATATGTCTTCAAACCTGTTTCTTAAGGTTTTCATGTATTAACATCCAATTTTCCTAATTAGAATTATGATAAACTAGAAGATAGAGCCTGGGTACTAATTTTCTTTGTGTTTTCTCCCAATTATACTATAAAATCAAGTGCCTGTGCCTATAAAATGTACCTACTCTGTTGTAAATTTTGTGCAAAAATATTTCCCCTAATTCAAGACTAATCAACTATTCTGTTTATTTATACACCTTGAAACTCCCTTTTTTTATTTTCCAGTCCATTATTAGTTATTTATACATAGATGACTAATAAACACCTGTAAATCAATAGATGATTGGTTGAGACAAAGATTCCTAACATCAATGACTGCCTAATATTATTTAAGTAATAGTTGACATGAAGTAGCCAGAGAAAAGGAATTCAGAGAATTACAGTATGGACATAGAAATCTTATGGGAGGGCTTTGGGAAACATAAATATTTCCGCATACATTGTATTTATACTTAAAAATGATCAGCACCTTCACATTCTGCATGAGGATATCCCCATCCCCCTGCCTCCTATCCCTATCCAAAAGAATGAACCTCATACAAAAAGGAGTTGCTGGTAATTGTCATTTCTTGCCATAGACTCAGTTTTATCCAGTCATAAGTATTTCTGACAAAACACAACAAAACAACAAAAAAAGTGCCTTTGGTGAACTCAGACAGTAAAAGATAGAAAGAGCTGCTGTGGGAAATGGGTAATGGTACATGCATATTTTAAAAACACTTCTTTCAACAGCCAGTCGCCTTGTCTAATCAGGGCACCTCTATTCTGAAGGAGCAAATATCAAAGTCAAGATGGAATGTAAATGCAGCATTATAATATATGGCATGTAGAATGAAGATATGGCAAAGGTTGACATTGATGATGATTAAACCGTTTGGGATTTGGTCTTGGAGACATGAGGACAGAATCCATAATCACCAGCCCTCCTCTCATCGTTACACAGTACCTGCTAATAATATCCACCAGCTTCATAATTGCCTACTAAAAGATAGGTGGGGAGTTCATTAACCACGCTAATTACAAGAACAATTTATGCTAAATCATCAGCAGGAATGTTTAAAACACTCCTTGAAAGCCAAAACAATGTAAAACCAACCTCAGTGAATGCAGAACATCTGTTCTCTGGGGCAGGCTCAAAGAGAAAATCATGAGAAAACAGAGTAGATAGAAGCAGAAAAATATTTTCTTTGTCATTCCCAACTGAATGACAGGTGCAAGTCTATTATGTGAAGAAAATGGTGTGTATTAGAGCTGATGACCTCACAGGGAAAGGGGATCATTGGCAGCTGCTGGCTCCTCAAGGATTCACTACTTGTCACCCAGTGGTCCAATTTGTTATTGTTCAGAGAGATTCCATCTCCTGCTTCATCCTTTCTGAAATGAATCATGCGAAGAAAATCAATATTCCAAAAGTTTCTTGAGCTATGTTTTAAATGTTATGTCCATTTTTACATAACTCTACCAGATGTTCACAAGTCAAAGAACAAAAGATGACAGCTGACTAATGACTACATGATGCATGATAGAGAAGTTTAATTGTGAAATTTGCAGAAAAAAATATTGAAAAATTTATTTAAAGACATCTTTTACTAAGTGTATAGAATCATCTGGGGATTTTTTTTTTTACTGAAGGGTTTCTTTAAACTTCAGAGTTTTAGGGCTATTATCATACATAGTTATGAAATAATTCCTTATGATTAGGCAGTGTCAACTAAGGATTTTTTTCACAAAAGCCAAACATATTTAAATGCATATAATTACATTTATCCCTACAGGAATAGAGTTTTTAGAGGAGAGCTGATTTAGGAAATGGTTTAAGATCTCTTTAAAATGGAAATACTTCTTTGGAAATTTCCCACATATTTGGCATCAGAAGTCTCCTCTGTTCAACCTGCACTAATTAGGGATATGCACATGGAGGTTTCCATGGAAGGTGAAGGGAGAGGAACATTAATGACTCTGCCTGTGATATTATTTATGAGAACCTCTTTCCACTGATCTGGTATCTATTGAAGTTCAGCTTTCAACCCTGTCTTTGAAGCCCAGATCAAGCAGTGTCATGGACAAATGTCTTTTGTGTTATAGTCATGTTTTTCCCTAAATTATAATGGACTATCAGTCAAAGAAAACATCCACCCCAATAATGGCAATGGACACTGTTTCAAATTAATTTTTCACTTGACAGAAATTCTACCATGGCAATTTTTGGCTTTCTTAATAGTTTGGGACAGGGCTCCATTGTATTGCTTGTGATCAAGGGAAAGTACAACCTTGGAAATGATAAACAATAACTAGAAAATTCATTTATATCAAGTGTCCTATCTTTGTCTAGTTCATGGTCTGCTTGTGAAACTGACTAGTAGATGGGTCCAAGATTGGTAACCTTTGCTAAACAATCTGTGTGATTTCAGTGACTGCAGGTCCTGAGGAAATTTGGGGGGGGCATTAAGTTACTGCTATTCTTTCTACTGCACATAAAAAAGAATTGGTCAGTCTTAGAAATATTGTTTGTGATTGGCAATATCCTGCCTTCTTAGTTGGCACCACACCTCTTTATTTTAACATGCACCTGATGCCCAGCCTCCTCTAACAACCCTTTCCACCTATCTTTTCTTACTTAACTAAATAACTGTTGAGGTGGAACAGACGTTCCCAAGCCCCTCAGAACGGAGCTATTTAAAAATACCATTGCCTGGGCATTGACCTAAAGATGTTTCCAGGGCATTTTCATATTGAAAGAAAATTTAAGAACCACTGGAATCTTGCTATTCAAAGTATGGCTCACAAACCAGCAACACTGAAATCACCTGAGAGCTTGTTAGAAATGCAGTATCTCAACCAGATGCTGTGGTACATACCTGTAATCCCACTGACCCGGAAGGCTGAGGCAGGAAGATCAAGAGTTCAAGGCCAGAGGCAGCCTGTGTAATTTATAGAGATACTGTCTCTAAAAGAAAAAAAAATGCAGAATCTCAGGCACCTGTTAGACCTGCTAAGTCTGAATCCATCTTTTAACAAGAAGTACACATTTAAGGCAAAGAATCTTATTAAATTTAGTTACATGAAGGACTTCAAAGAAACCTGTGATCAGAATATTATGTGTTTATGTTCTTGTATTTATTTCCAAGGAAGTGTCCAGTAGTTTTTAATATATTCTTCAAAGACTTTGTGACCCAAATAAGATGAAAAACTAGCAGTAGAGACTAGGCCGGATCTTGCAAGCTCAAATACTTGTTGGAGACAAACAAATGAAAGAAATAAGTGAAGAGGATGAGGAATTACCATGTAAATTTGTACAAATACTCTGCAGAAAGACAGTGCTCCTTCTTATTTTTTTTTGAAACACATTGCCTTCTTTTGCCATCTTGAATTTTACCTCTTTACATAGAAGCCTAAGTTCAGAACAATAACTATAAGGGAACATGCACTTATATGGTGGCACATGATAATTGACACAGTCAGTAGGACAAGATCAAGATTCAGTCACTGTACCTCACTCCAGCCAATGGCTAATCTGGATTAATATTAACCTAGTGCTGTCAGATCTTCTACTTTTTAAAGGTGGCCCAAAACTCCAAATCATTATATAAAATCAAATCTTTAAATATGGCGTGATTATTTTCTTGATACTGAGACTAAGTAAGCCACCACTCTCACGTAAGCGTATCTAAACAGTTAACATTCACTGTTGCAATCCTAGTCCTCCTATCATCCAAGTAAGCATCTTTATAGAGCACATTCTGGTTAGAATCAAAATTCCATAAAATGAATCCCGCAACTCTACCCTTTCATTTTAAGAACAAGAAGCCAGAAAGTTGAGATATCTTGACAGAGTTCATAGTGAATATATTTTTGGTAATATCAGTGTAGGAGTGAGAGTTTGGAAGGGAAAGACAAAAGTAATTAAAGCTTTTGAAGCAAGCGGAGATGTAATATATGGAAATGAGCAATGAAAAGGATGAAAGAATGGGGTGTAAGGAAGCTGCTTCTAGTTCTCAGTCTTGCTTCTAGGCTTCAGAGTCAGGAAACTCTGGAACTGGGAGAAACTGCTAGCAAGGATAACCGCTGCCTACAGCAATAAGGTAAGTAATTCGCAAAGAAAGCCTAGAGGCATTTTCTGAATCCTATCTGTCAGCCTCTACTACTTACAGAGAGATAGGGTGTTTTCTACCTCTGTCACTTTTTGAAATCTTGCACTAAGGCCTTTTATTGGGAAAATATGACCTAGAACTCTACTGATAAGGGATTCTGAGAAAATATACTTCACAGTCTTTCAATCTCTGCAATGCACAGCTGGAGCACAGAAAAGCAGCAAGGATCATGCAGAGTTAACAATTGATAAACAGGCACAGCTAAGTAATCTAATATTTAACCTATGCTGATATCTGATTTGGACTAATTTGCTACAGTCTCATTGTAACACTGGCTTTCTTGGGATAGCTTCAGGCTCATATTCATAGGAGGACTAACAAATCTGTGGTCAAAAACATACTTTACCCTACTGACAGAATGGCTCAGGAAGACAAAAGACCTTTGCTCTATTGAAAGTTCAGATAGTAAATAAGATAGAATGGCCTAATAATAAATAAATGGCAATAATACATTATCTGTATGAAAAATCTGAGCATGGATAACTGTTTCTACATTACTGTTAACCTTTTTACTGAGATCTGCCTTATTGACAGCATGTACTTTATGTCAGGGGAATAAATAAAAACTTATATACATATTAATGTCAATGCGATACAAATAAGAGCACAGGTGTTTCAACCCATAGTAGATAAAAATCAAGCTCAAAACAGTCAAAACACCGAAGTGATACTTGAATTTCTTGATGAGTTGTCTTTTTTTCATAATTTGTATCCATCTCTTGCCTAAGTACAGTACATTTTCCCTTATTGGGTTCTCTTAAAAAATGGAACAATAGTATAGAGAGATGACAGTTGATAAATAGATAAATTGGTTGATTGATTTAATGGATACATTACTAATTCATATAAAAGATATTCAGTTTGATTATATGGAAAAGCATTGAAAGTAATAGAAGAGAGGAAGGGTAAAGATAGACATACCTAGAAGTAAACCACAGTGCAGCAATGTCAGAACTCAGAGTTATAAAGTTCCTTTCTTAATTCTGAGACTGATTCTCTCCTTCTCCTGGAACTTTAGTTCCCCATTGGTAAGAAGAAACCTTCACCACAGCTCAGTTATGATATCATAAAGCATGTTTGTTTAATGAAGAGATAATAAGAATAGAGACATTCATAAGAATCCCATTGGGCTTAAGCCAGTAGCAAAACGACAGAAGTCAATGCTGTCAAGAGAGTTCCATTTTGTCTTCTGCTGAATAAGAGCCTTGCTAAGTTGTACACTTTGGGGAGTAGGTAACAAGGTGACTGCTTCAGAATGAGAATTTGGTACATAAATGGCTGCTTGACGTTCTTGTTGATGCAGCCTTATTCTACTGAATCAAGACCCAGCAAGTGAGTGAGGATATAGAATATTCCCACCCAACATCAAGCAGACAGTGTGGTTGGGCCACTGAATAGAAATAGCTAATGTTTTCTGCACCTCCGAGTATTCCAAGCATTGTTCAAAGACCATAAATGCCTCTATTAATCCATTTAAACTTCATAGCAAGTGAAAGAGAGTCAATTATGGCCAATATTTTACAGGTGAGTAAACTGAAACCTTTAAAATTAAGTAAACTGCCCGAAATATACAGCCAGACAGTGATGGAACCAGGTTGCAGACCAACACTGTCTATGTTCTTAACCACTCACCTATGTAGTTTTCAATAGAGTTTTACTAGTGGCTATTAGTAGAATTTTCTCCAGGGTATGGGCAAATGTAAGACTTAGGTCTTATTATTATTGTGGATTACATCCTTCAAAATGTCTCAATAGCTATTTTAATGAGAATTTTTGAGAAACTACTAGCTAGAAACCATTTTAAACAGGAAATCATTCTTTGAACCTTCTGTTCCCAGCCAAACCACAAGCATCTCTATCCCCTTCCACAGTACAAAACTTCCCACACAGTCACAGGTACCTTACTGAGAGTAATAGCTACAGACTCAACCAGACATGGAATGAAATATGTTGAGAATATGTCCTAGAGATTTTATTAGATCCCCATTCTTTGGATGCAAATGTACCTTTGTTTTCAGAAACAAATAATTAGTTGTTATACAAATCCCAATAGAAGAACATAATGAATAATTTAGAAGCAGAAGTCACATTGTCAGTACAGAAGGCAAAAGAATGCAGAAAAAGAAAGAAATATATGCATGAGGTTGGAAACACCACTGGAAATATTAGGAACATCAACTCCAGGTAATCGGTAATCAGATCAACTTATCTATAAGCACTTTCAAAGTGGGAATGTAATAACTCCTATTTTTCATCTTGCTAAAGTCATTCTTATTTTCAGACTATTACAAATTGAAAATACTTTAAGTCAAAGTTCTTCATCATAGCTATTTGACTACTACCACATTTTAAATTGATGTCTAAAATAGCAAGAACATTTGCACATTGACATTAATATTTTTTCATATGCTCAGCATTTATTTTATAGAAAGTACATTTATTCACATGTATAAGAAAATTCTTATGTTGTCTAGTTCCCAAAGTTCAGCAAGCTGTTGCTTTCAAAGGGCATTTCAAGCATTGCACATGTTTTCTCAAAGCTTTAGCTGAGGTTTTCAAGAATCTATGGTTACTCACAAAAAAACCTGCTCCTTTGGTCTACAAAGTGCGAACCTTTTACATCAAAGATCTATCACAAGGTAAGAGGTAGAATTTTTATCCATATGACATGTATTTTCCAGAAAACATTTTACAGGACCAACAGTTATCTTCATAACCCCTTTCATCAGTACCAAATTCATATTCAGAAAAAAAGCAAAGTGATTTGTGTTTGGAAGGCTCTTCCCCCAAAACCATACCCATAAAAACCACTTCAGTCTTTTCACTTGCTTTCAAACTTTTCTGAAAAATATTCATTAGGGAAGGCAGAGAGACAGCATACATAACATCAATACTTGCAATTGTAAGGACCTTACTGTTAAGGACGTTTTTTCTCTCTCAACTTCCAAAATCAGTAATCCAGAGAAAAGAGAAATTGGCCTTAAGTAAAAAAGATTGGACTTAAATTATAAAGTTCAAAATTTATAAACCCTGTGGTTACTAGTTCTGGTAATACCAAGAACAAGTAGAAAAGCAGTTATATAAAAACTACTCTGGCAAAGTTAAAGAATCCACTGTTTTCATTTTCACCAGTTTAAGGAAAAGATTGTTTTGTAATTAGCAAAAAAACATGTATAGAACACTTCAACGTTGTATAAATGAGTGGCAAAATAACAAAAAGCAGAACTTCTTTTAAAAAAAGAATTTTTCAAAGAGAAATATTTTAAAGAAAAAAGTTAATAAGTATTCATTACAGAACCCCAAAAGAAATAAGAAACAAGCATTTCCTAAAATGTGAGAGTTCCCTAGAATCTTGATTTCAAAGGATATTCTGGAAAAAATGTTAAGTTGAATTCGATACATATTTTTAACCCTACACACACTGGTATAATCTAGATGGTCCTTTCATCTAAAATAATATATACATATTCTCACACACACACATATATTTTTTTCCTTAAATTGTCTTGGTAAAAGAGACCAAAGGGTGAAATAAAATAAATTTTTTAAAAAAGGAAGAGAAAATCTGTTTGAATAAATGCTTAAACCATCCCTTATCTCTACTATAACAACTATGCACCACAGAGAAAAAAATAAGTTTGTTAGCCACCTAGTTTATTTTACCTATGTTAACACTGAATCAAATAATTGAATTATAAAATTAAAAAGCCCCCAAACTTTATTTGGATCAAAACTATTTACATTAACTATTTAGAACTATTGAATAACTAAATGACTAAACCACATCATCACATTCTATTTGCAAGATGGGCAGAGGAATTAATTGGAAAACAACACTTGAGAAACTCAGTTTGACATGCAGCAAATTTAAAACTCTATTTGCACATGTACATGCACAAGCACGGACATGTAGGCATTATATTTTTCAGGATGATCCAAAGTCAATTCTATATGCACAAAATAAATTTTCAGCCACTTCACTGTCTGAAGCCATGTCAATATTATAATATAATCTTGCTTCACATAACCAATTTTAGAAAAAAGAAGATTCTTCACAAGTACCTCAAATCTCCATTCTGGTTTCTCTTTGTGGACCCCAAATGGGGTGGGGGAATCCTTAAAGAAATATATATATGAAAGTATTTTTCTGAAATTATTTTTGAAGGTGGCTGAATGTGTTGGCAACAGTCACTATTCTTCTGAAGAGTTAGAAAATATTTGCTTTTCTTCATTTTTATGTTTCAACTCTAGTTTAAGAGATAGGAAAAATAGCTTATTGATCAATTGTTAATGAATATTCATCACAGGTTGAACTTACCAAGCAGAATGATTAAAATTCTGCTCTCCTCTATTGGCTTTGATTTCTTTGTTTAGAACTGGTTCTCTTCCTGAAAACAGTTATTTTCAAGAGAAATTTCCTGGATTGGAGGGTGAGGTGCATATTGGTCTTTTCTTTTATCCAAAATGTAATGTCTTGAATATATTAATATTACCAAAGCATTTATTTTCAAATTGTGATCACTCATTGAAACAGTACCATACCTGGTTGCTTCTTAACATTATTTGAATGATTTCTATATGCCCCTAAGAAATGCCAAATCAATGCCATAAAAGAAATTGTCACAAATAATGAAAGAAGTATCTTTTCCATTGCCTCAGCCTCAAAGTGGATGCACAGACTCCCCACTGCTCAGGTGCATTGGAGGAAACTCTCTTACATCCTGTTACCTGGAAACACCTTCTCCTGACTGGTTTCCAGGGATAGGCATTCCTCTATCCCTGTGGAAACTTGTTTAACAATCTGCAGCTATAACTCAAACTTTTGGGTAGTGTGAACCTTTGGGGACAAACTTCTGCTAATGTGGAATAGTTTCTGTCCTTCCAGAGAAATTCTCAGATTATTTCTCTTGGTTTCTTCAAGGATCCTCAGTAGACTGAGCTCTAGTTTCCCAAAGAGTTAACTTACTCTATAATAAATACTTGCTTGGCTTTTCTCTTTTTCACCCTTTTCATCAGAATCTGAGTCTCAGGGTCTACTCTTGGAGGAATCCAGCTCAGATACTATGACTTACAGCCTAACCAAATTCTGTCCACACAGCCTGGCCAAGAATAGCTCAGATATGGTTACACAAATCCCAGGCCTAACTTAGCTAAGGAATAATTAGAAATGGGTGCAAAGGGTTTGGTTATTAGAGGCTCAGTCTAAAAGCCAAGGGGATTAGATTGTGTGTATAGGAGACCGACACAATCCTTGCTTAAATGTGATCTTAGTTCCTGGCTATTTCTTAGCAATATATAACCAAAGCAGAATGATCCAGAGTCTAAATGACCTGTGCATTCCTCTTCCTACCTGTAGGAACTATCATTCCTCCTCAAATGAGTTCAGTTCATTCTCATTCAGACTTTGTAGACAAGAACTGCATTTTTATTTGCCTACCAAACAGAAAAAGAACTATAATTTTCATTATGGCCTAAAGGGATATTCTACACAATGGCAATATGCAGATGGAAACTAGGGATGTCTATGAGGATATTCCAAATAAATTAAACTTTAATTCAATGATTTTTATGGTGAAACATTGTAATGCATTTCACTAATCAAGCTGTCTTGATCATAAATTTCCCTTAACATTCATTAAGGCTCACTTTTTTTACATCCTGGCTGATAGTTTTGACATAGGCAAAAGGTTTTCAAAGAAAAATGCTGTTCTGAGTCCAGTGATTCATTGGAACATCATTCTAAGAATTATTTCTTTCAGAATGAGGTCTTTCAAGGAAATATGTTTTTCAAAATAATTGTCCTTGGATCACTAGACCCGAGTATGTAACATCTTCCTTGCCACAAGGCTGGAAAGATTTTAATGTTGTGGAAGGAATTGGTGGCAGAGGTAAAGTTAATAGGGTCCTACTTATGAAATAACTGGACATTTCTCTTGTTTTATGAGGCAATAATTTTACTCCCTAGTGAATAAAGACTGGAAAAAGTTGGCTCTCTGCCAAAGACATAACCTACACTATATCAAATGGGGCCATTACATTGCTGTTAGCTGCCTCCTGGAGGTCATATGTGGCTGCTTATAGGGGAAGCTTCTCTGGTAACTGTCTCTGAAAAAAAATCACATTAAACAAATACCAGCCTAACAGTGAGAAGATTCAGTGTTCAGTCTTTCATTAATGACTCATGTGGCTAGCTTCCCAGCTTCCCAAATGCATTGCACTCATTATTACCATACTGTATCAATGCCTTTTATGTAAATGACCGAGGCAACTTTTAAGTCAATTATGTCACATTTTATAAACTCCAACCCAGAAAATCCTAAGGGAGGCCCAAGATGCTTGACCTGAAAAAGGGGAAAGATTCCATTAAAAAGAAGGCCCTCTACATGGGATGTGTTTCTACTCATCTGATTTAAAACAGTTAAATTGACCATATAAGAAATATACTTACAATACATGTGCAGGTTTTACAAAAGTATAGAGCAAAGTGACATGATCAAATAGAGCCAGGTGCCACATCATTTCCCTTAGAAAAGCAATCTTTTATGTTCTCCATTAACAAATTGTACCTTGGAGACCTCCCCAAGTCACTTATTTAAGTTTTCTATTTTAAGTTGTTGACCATGACCTAAGAAAGACTGGCACCAAGTTTCTGAAATAGCATCTCTAAAGGGAGTCTACCTTATGTGTAGGTAGCTCATCAGGATCAGAATAAAGAAATCAACTCATTTGAACTGGGCTATAACTGAGATTAAAATAAGTGCTAAATTTTTCAATATGCATTAATTTTGCCCACAAGGATATCCTACGGGTAATCATGAGTTTCTAATTATAATGCTGTGCTTTGAATTTGCTGATTGACATGGATTTAAAATCTTATCATGGTTTTAACTCATTTGCCCTATTTAATAGGTTGGGGTTGATATTATTATCCTCCTACATGTCTAAATACTTAGTGCAGCTGAAAGGTTAAGCAACTTCCCCTCCAACACAGGAGGAACTCTTCAGCTTCATTCAAATTTTGTTCCTCTTCTGTTCCTTAGACTCTCTCTCCAGTGCCTTTTCTCAAGCTGGATGAAACAAGGACCTAGGTCCAGGTCTATGCAGCTATACTGAATTAGGATCTGGATGCTTCTTCGAACCCACATAGAATGCTCCCAGAGAATAACAGGCCTTCTCTCACTGAGCCTGTAACCGCCCTGCTTTTACCAGGGAAGGATGCTGAGGGAACCCATCTCTTCTCTACCCTCCTCCAGCCCACTCTGGCCTCACTACTGCAAAGTCATGGACAGTTGGTTCCTGGATTTTCAAAGCACCATAAACCCTTTTTTTCCTTTCTCTTACTCAAAACTGCACTATCCTATTCCTAAGGCTTCCAACTATCTGTTTATTAATGGGTTCAGTGAGTTTACAAAACTGAGATCCTGAAATTGAGGTCAGAAAGGATTCCTGGTTTCCTTAGAGAACACTATTCCCTTTTACATGTGAAAAATGAGGAGTATAAAAGGATAGAGTGATGGCTAACTGTGTGTGTGAATTCGACTGGGCCATGATGCTCAAATGTGTGGTCCAACGCTTGGTTCAATGTTGCCGTGAAGGTATTTTGTAGATGTGATTAACATCTACAATCAGCTCAATTTAGGTAAAGGAATTGACCCTTACTTGCTTGGGTACATGGACTTCACCTACTCAGTTGAAGTCTTTGAGAACAAAAACTGAGGTTTCCTAGAGGAAAAGAAAGCTGCCTGAAAACAAAAATATAGAAATCCTACCTGAGTTTCCAGCCTGAAACTTGCTCTAGAGATTTCAAACTCAAGACTACAACATTGACACTCACCTGAATTTACAGCCCACTGACTACTCTACAAATTTCAAACATGCCCCTCCACAATTACTTGAGCCAGTTCTCAATTCCTTAAAATAAATCTCTTGTGTGTGCACATGCACACAAAATATCCTTTGGTTCTGTTTCCCTAGAGAACCCTGACTGATGCAGAGGGCAAATAACAGCTTTGTACCAACCACATCTACCATGAGTCAGGAATTTTGCTAAGCAAGTTCCATAAATTCACTAGTTGGAGGAAATAAAACTCTTCATAACCAAACATGCAAATGAGTCTAACATATATTTTTCAATAGCCACTTGTGGTGGACTAGTTAAAATATCTGTGTCACCTCCCAGCCTTCCTCACTAAAAAATGCATGATGTGTTCAATCCCCAGCACAGGAAAAAAGACAAGAAAAAACAAATTTGAGGCAGGTATGGTGGTACACACTTGTAATCCCAGTGACTCAGGAGGCAGAAGGATCACAAGTTCAAGGCCAGAGGCAGCAGCATGGGTAACTTAGCAAGACCCTATCTCAAGATAAGAAAATTAAAAAGGGGTGGGGGTTACAGCTCAGTAGTAGACCACTTGCAAAGTATGTAGGAGGCACTAGGTACAACCTCCCAGTACTTTAATAATAATAATAATAATAATAATAATAATAATAATAATAATATTAACAACAAATAATTTTTTAAAAGAATGATATGACAACCAGTCATAAGTGCTACTTCAGCCCTAGGGGAAGACTCCAGCTAATGAATGTACACAAGCCCACAAGAGTTTGAGGCCTACTATAAAATAAAAAAGAAAACTCCCTGATAGTCTTCTATAAAACATAATATTCAAGAATGAAACATAAAAAGTAAACACTGTGTACTGCTAAATATTTAAAAAGATAAAAAACTGCTACACAGATACCATTTTAAGATGTGTAATTTCATACTTTCTAGAGGGAGAAAAATAAGAATAATGTAAAACGTATAAAAAAGGAGGCACTTTGCAATTTATGTGTTCTCTGAGGTCAATTCCCATAATTTCCAGGAAAAGAATGAATCCCAGTGCCTAGTTAGAGAAAAAACTAAAGAGGTAGAGTAGTTTTCACACCATTAAATATTTGCCTGAAGCGTAAACCACATTTTACTTTATTCCACGGAGAATAGAGCCTGGCTGAAGGATGTAGATGAAAGATTTAAAAATCAACAACATAATTGGGACATTTTTCCCAAAGAAATTCAGATATATTTTTCCTTCTGATAAGTCTAACATAAACTGTTGGACACCAGGCAATGTCAACTCTGCAGTTTCTTCCTACGTATGAGACAGAGCCTAGTAGCTGACACCATAATATCACCAACCACAACAAAACAATGACAATATCACTAATTATAAATATACCCATCATTTATAAGGAATTGTTTTGTGCATTGTATTTCATCTTAAGCCTGCAGCTGTAGCACTGGGGTGTCCAATCCCATCAGATCTCTGAAGCTAAGCAAGGTCGGGCCTGGTTAGTATTTGGATGGGGGACCACCTAAGAACACCAGGTCCTATAGGCTTGGGAGAAGGACCTGGCAACTCATTCCCAAAAAACAATCTGTGAAAACACTATAAACAGCAGAGAAGCACTAACAGCAATGTTTTGCCTGTTGTACATAGAGTCACTATGAGTCAGACACCAAGTTGATGGCACGTAACAACAAAAACAATTTCATCTTAAAAAAAAATTCTACCAATCAATAAAATATAATCTGCAAGTGAAAAGTAAGGAAAGTACATTAAAAGTGCCTAAAGATTGCTGGACACTGTGGCTCATGTCTTTAATCCCAGCCACTGGGGATGCTGATGCAGAAGGATCAAAAGTTCAAGGCCAGAGGCAGCTTGTGTGGCTTAGCAAGACCCTGACTCAAAAACAAAAAATAGAAAATGATCTGAGGGTGCAGTTCAGCAGTAGACTACTTACAAAAGGCATGCAAGGAGGCCCTGTGTTCAACCCTCCCAGTACCACAAAAATAATGCATAAAGAAAATGCAATTGACAATAAAATTAGGAGGAAAAGGTTCAACTTTGCTAATAAATAATGTGATTCAAAACATTTGTGATTCAAAACATGTGATTCAAAACATTCCATTTATATTGTCTTTGCTCATGATAATATCCAGTGGAGGGGAGGGTAGAAGAAAGCAGGTGCACTCATCCATTGTTAAACTGGAAATTGGTAAGACTCCTCTCCAGGACTAGCAAGTGGGATGAAAGCCTTCATTATGTGCATATCTTTTGAACTAGAAACTCCTTTCCTTTAAGCCTATTATACATATTTCCTAGAAGAAGTACAACCAGAGTGCTCCTTGGAAGCAAAAATGGCCACACTGCGTCTTACATATTTCGGACATGTAGTCAGGAGAGAACAATCCCTGGAGAAGGACATCATGTTTGGAAGAGTGGCAGGTCAACACAAAAGAGGAAAACCCTCCACCAGATAGATTGACACAGTGTCTGCAACAATGGGCTTAAACATAAATAAGATTGTTTGCCTGGCACAGAATCGGCAAGTGTTTCGATCTGCTGTACATAGGGTCGCTATGAGTAGGACTCGACTCGACGGCACCTAACAACAACAATTATACATATGTACAAGAATTTTGTATAAGGATATTTATCATAGTTTTTATAGATGTGAAAATATGAATATAACTTAAATGCACTAAAAAGGTATTCAGTCAAATTATTCTGGCCCATTCAAATGATGAAATATTGTGCAGGCCAAAACAAACAGCATGCTTTAGCAAAATATTTAACAATAAAGAAAATATCAAAATATCCTCAACCAAAAATAAAACCAAATTTAAAAAATATGTTATTATTGCAATGAATGTAGCTCTGCACAGCACACTTAACTTTTCTTGGACCTCTATTTTGTTATCTTTGAGCTGAGCTAAGTGATAGCTGAGATTTCATTCCAATCCCCAATTCCTAGCCTCACAATGTTTGCTTCTGATGAAAGATTCTTCCTGTATTTCATAGTTTCTGACACTTCCAGCCTTCATCCAGATCTATAATTACTCCATCAATAAATTTTGCTAATTCTGAGAGCCAGTTGGATGTGGTGGAAATAGGCAGCACCATCATTTGAGGTACATTGTTGTTCATTCTTAGGTGCAGTCAAGTCACATCTGACTCATGGCAACCCTATGTACAACAGATGAAATACAGCCAGACACTGTGCCATGCCTGGCACTATTGTCAGTGCTTCTATGCTATTCATAGCGTTTTCAATGGCTGATTGTATTTTGGGAGTGGGCTGCCAGGTCGTTCTCCCAAGCCTACAGCACCTGGTATTGCCCAGTGGTCTCCCATGCAAGTATCAACCAGGCCTAACCCTGCTTAACTTCAAGATTGACAGGATCAGAGCCTGGGTAGTACAGCTGCTGGCATTTGAGCTATACCATGAAGGTAAATTTGTTTCACCAAATATTTGGTACCATGTCACAAATGGTGCTGAAAGTGTCATTTAAATATGGCTGAGAGCCAATCCCACCATCATGCAAATAATTTGAAAGCTTGTGTCAGTCAGTCAGGGTTCTCTAGAAACATAGAACCAATAGAAAACAGATGATGACGATAGATAGACAAAGGGAGAAAAATAGAAATAATGTAATGTGTTATATAAACAGGAGGCAGAAACAGGAAAGAACTGTTTTATGGATGTGGGGGCTGGCAAGCTCAAAATCTATTAAGTATGCTGCAGCCTGCAAACCACATCAAGGGCTCTTGTTGCAGTTTGAGGCAGAATTTCTACCTCTACCAGGAAACCTGAGTTTTTGCTCTTAGGAATTTCACCTGAATATATGAGGACTGCCTACATTATCCATGGTAATCTCCTTTACTTAAAGTCAGCTGAGCGTACACATTAACCACATCTACAAAACGTCTCCCAGTAACACCTAGTGTTCAATTACATAATTAGGTGCTATATTCTAGACAGGTGGACATAGATAAGTGCTTTCTTCTTGACAGGAGGCTATAATCAGTCCTTCTAAAAAAAAAATAGTAATTTTTCTCAGACTTTCCAGTAAAGGAGACAAAGGATTGGAGAGGAGTATAATAAGAAGTAATTTTGAAAAAAATGTGCATGTTGACAAAGGCAAATTTAGTTATAATGGTACAACGGGATATGTGGGACTGAGAGTTTCTGGGTAAGAGAGATAGGGCTGTACTTTGGAAAATTTGAAGAATCAGGAAGGCAATGTGTACTGACCAGGGGAATGGAGAGGCATCATGCAGAAAGATGGAAATTGGAAGAGGGACTGAAAGACAAACAGCCTACTGGAATTTTGTTTGAAGGCTAGAATAATAACCATCCAGCCTTGAGAACAATCTCCTACTGCCTTGGCCTGTCCCCTGTTGGTCACCAACACCTGCCCTAGCTAAAGGAATATACAATTGACTCCATTTAAAGGAACAGTTTCTTTCAGAATAAGCTTTCCAGTTTAATAAGAAAGAGAATTATCATTTATGGTCACCATTTATGTTTCAGGCACACAGATTAGTAGTCATTTGAGTTGTGAATCTAGAGGTTGCTTGGGAATACATTCTCTTCCATACTTTTAATATTAAATGAGTTAGCATATCTGGCCTGTCAATAAAACACTTTCCCTTCCTCTATAAACTAATAATATTTTGGTGGAATTCCCCCAATCATTTATCTAACCATCCTTCAAACCCAGCTACTGAGTGCTTACCATTCACTTATTGTTGTTAAAATCTCAGCATCACCCCTAACTTCTCCCTCCTGTCCATCCTAGCCCACAATAATAACAGTTCGTAGTTACTACCAAGCTGATTGGTTATTGGTTAGTATTGTTTTCCTCATTTAAAATAAGCTCCTAAATATCTCCCCTCTGGGGCTGGGATTTAGCTCAGTTAGTAGAGGGCTGCACTGCAGTCTCTGAGGTCCTGAGTTCAATTCCCAGCACCGCAAAAATGGGAGAAGGACCTGGCAATCCACTCCCAAGGCAATCCCGAAACAGTCGGCCATTGAAAACCTATGAGGGTCGCTATGAGTCAGATACCGACTCGACAGCACCTAACAACAACAACAATCTCCCTGCTAAATCTCCCCACTTTCTCCACTGATAAACTCTTCAGAAAATATTACCTGAATATTTCATTGCCTTACTCAAAAACTTTCCACAGTTTCTCATTTTCTATAAAATAAAATTCACACTCCATAGGAAATTCAAAGCATTCCCTCTTTAGAATTTCTTCCCATTTTTCCACTTAATCCACACTCTACTTTGAATAAATTCTGAAATTTTCAAGCTACATGAGTTTGTTCAAGCTGTTTCCTACCAGAATGGCAACCTCAGCCATGTAATCCACAATCGTATCTCCTGTCCAGGTCAGTCATTGTCTCAAAGCAAACAGAAGAAATTCCATCCTAAATAAAACAAAACAAGCAAAGTTTTGGCTCATATAATGGAAAATCCCAGAAGTACAAAACAGCTTCAGGTCTTAGCATGAATCTTCACCTAGGTTCTCAAGCTACCTGATCAAGAACCACTCTCTACTTATCACCTTTGATTTCTTTAGGTGAGCTTCACTTTTAGGCACATTGTATGGAGCGACTTACTAGTAAAATTACTATTTAAGGAAACAGAGGAAAGAGACCAGTACGCAGGTCTAAGCATATATACATGATTAAGTGGAATCTTTTATTTGCCTCTGTCTATAGTCATTTTGCAGAGCCTAGAGGTCATTTTCTACTCTGCTTCTATTCTCAATAATCTTCTTTGTCTAAAGAGCTCTGCCCCCACTTGGGCATATCAGGCCCATGAATTCACTCCAGCCTTTCCTTACCTAATTCCATATACCCGAGCATATGAACTACTGTTTTTATTTTAGGAAGTCATAAAGAAGGGTATACGTAGTAAAAAATGCAGGTAAGAAAAATGAAAACGGTCTGGATTTTCGGAAACATGCCCTACCTACCAAAATAATTGCTGTCACTTATTACTGTAGTTTGTCTAATTCAACTAAAGGCAAATTATTCAGCTTTGGAAAATCTCATGCTGTCATTTCATTACCTTGCCACTTGGTGAAAGACATTTATAACAATCATGATCACACTGTGCAAACCATAAAACATAAGCAGTAGGTATATTTCAATGACATCTTAAGAAGAAATTTAGTACTTGAACACTGAAGTCAGTGATCATATACCATCTTTTGGGATGGGAAGGAATATACTTATGGTTTACCTTAAATAAACACTAAATGACAAATAAATTTAAAAATTAAAATTGTAGGATCCTAGATTTGATTGTTTCCACACTATTTCTTACTCACTTTTGAATTTTTGCATTGGCACCTAAATTCTCCCTCAGTAATTTACCTTTAATACCTATCCTGATCAGCACCAATGTCTCTCAGCTGCTTATCTCTCGATTCCTGGATCATGTATCCCCATCCATATACATCCTATGTTACTTTGCCTAATCAGCGCAAGATGGTCAAAGAGAAGGATTTGTTTTGGTGTCTGATGAAGTCATAAAATGTTTCATTTGACAATTCTCTTAAAGTTGTCCTCATCCAACTCCTTATTTTATTGTTGATAGAAGTAGGCCTGGAAAGGTCAAGGAATATACCTAGCAACACTCAGCTAGCTAGAGGCCAGGAAGAGACTAGGACAATCCATGTCGGGAAACTCAGTTATACACATAACTCCATCTGAAAATAGCTAATAGTGCAAATGGAAGAGAAAACTGAAACACTGAAGAATAAAGTGACAGTACAGTGATTATAGGAAACCAATGCCAACCTCATCAAGGTTGTCATTCAGTTGCTCAACCCTACCCATTTCTCCTCTCCTTACAGGCTTTTGGTAAGATTCTGCCTCCTGTGACTGATTATCCCCATTGAGCTGGGAGCAGAAATGATATGCTGCTTATCACCTGTGCCAGTATCTGAGCACTGTGGACCATACTTGGTCTTCCTAGTAAGTTTCCATTAAGCAGGAAGTAACATGTAGCCCATCAAATTGAGTCCCTCAGAAGGACATGAAGACATAGATTAAAACTGTCTGCTGACCCATGTTGGATTGGTAGGGTACAAAGAAATGAGTCTTTGCTGTTCAAAGTATTGATATTTGGGGAATATTTCTTAAGGATTGCAATTTAGCTTACCCTGACCAAACAATCATCATGCTGCTACATAGTTATTTTAGTCTGTTTCTTTTATGACACCTGCAAAAAAAGAAGTAAGGGCAGTAAGAGTTAGAGTTCAGTCAAAGCAGCATTCTGGATCTGAATTATAGTTCCATTACCTACTATCTGTGTGCACTTAAGAAAGTTACTTATCCTTTCTAGGCCTCAGTTTCTTATAAATTGTTGTTGTTAGGTGCCGTCGAGTCGGTATCCGACTCATAGCGACCCTCTGTACAACAGGGGAAACACTATTGTCAGTGCCTCTCTGCCGTTCATAGGGTTTTCAATGGCAGATTGATTTTTGGGAGGGGGTTGCCAGGTCCTTCTCCCAAGCCTACAGCTTCTGGTGTTCCCAGGCGGTCTCCCATCCAGGTACTAACCAGGCCCGACCCTGCTTAGCTTCCGAGATCTGACGGGATCGGATGCCATAGGGCTACAGCTGCAGGCTCTTATAAATTAGAGATAACAATATCATTTGAAAGCAACATCCTGAAAAACAAATGAGCTAAGATATACCAAGCATTCTACACTACCTGAGTTGTTGAAGTACACAGTTAACTGTTGTTTCTTACTGTTATCCTTAGAAATTTGTTATTGTGATTCCCAAGCCATCAGTCTCTCCATGCCATTGACCTTACCTCATATTCCTGTACTTAACAGTTTCTGCTTCTTTTCTGAATGCGCAACAGACAGAGAAGAAATAGCATCATATTGCTAAGACTGTTCACCTAACACTATCACCTCCTCCTAAACTGAACAAACTATTAATCGATGTGGGGCACTCCTGGTCTGGCCCGGTTATTACTGGCAGAGCACCGCACAAATAAATACCTTTATACCTTTACCCCAACCACCCTGGGACCCTCGGGAGCAGGGAGAGCACAACGTAGAAGAAGGAAAAGCCTTGGGATGTTTTCCTTTGCAAACACACACAGCTCCTTATTGTCTCCGCCCTTAGAAGGGCGGGAAAACCCAGTGAGGTTACAGCACAAGTGACACACCCTGAGTGGCACAGCTCCTGGAGCTGCCTCCTGGGTGGCAGCAGTGGATGGCTCCTCCCCCCCCCACACACACCTCTTTCCTGTCGCTTCTGCTGGGGCTCTTCTGCTGATCGTCGTTGTTCAGAGAGAGCTGGTCCAGAGATGGCCCTGAACTCTGTAGAGAGCTCTTATTTGATGCGGGTCTACGAGCTGAGTGAGTGAACCGGGAACTGCAGCTGCTTAAACAGTCTTGGCTAACCAATCAGTGTTTAGGATTAATTGAGCAATCACGAGAAAGGAGCCAAAAAAAGCTTTGCAAAACATCCAATCAAGTTGCAGTGGGATTTTCGGCGCGCGGGGCGGGGGGCAACTTGCCTGGGCAAGCCCGGGCATGTCGCTGGTTTGTCTTTTCTGGCAAGTCCCTTTTACTTTTCTAATTTAGCTAGTAAGGCTCTTTGTGCAGATTCACAAGAATTGGGGGTTTTGCTTAATTGTCCAGATTTATCCCTACAAATCAATCCCTAAACTCAATCTTCAATTTACTTCTTCCCCTACCTACTTTTTTTAGAGATGGAAGTATATGTAATTCCAGCTAAATATAAAAATTATTTAGACAAGCAAGTATTAAATGTCATTACTAATGACTTGAAGTAATGATTTGAAGAAGGCTGGTAGAGTTACCAAGTTTTCTTTAGAAAATCTTTTCTCAGCCAATGATGCTTCTTTTTATACAAGAATAAAAGTTGGGTGGGAATTTTAACAGATATTTAACCTAATTTAGTTTAAACAGAAATAGCTGATAAAAAGATGTCAAAGGAGATAGGGACTTTTTATTAGAAAAGGGAGACCAACAGAGAATAGTCTCAGTTAATAAATGTAGCCACCCAGGAAAGGAAAATGAATTCAAATGAACAATTTAATGATGAAATAGAAATCATAGACTTGACTGTCTTGAGAAAAGAGTCTAAATTACCTTGCAAATGATAATCAAAACTGTTTCAGCTCAGTCACTTCTTTGGGCCTCAGAATTTGTACTTTCTGGTCTTGCTCTTCTTGATGTGACTCCTTATTGATATGAAGTATAGAACCTAGACACAATAGGCGTGTGGCACCTTCTTGCAATGACTATGGAGCTCCTTCCATGAACAGTTTCCTGCAGACAGGCTATATTGGATATTCTAATTTCATGCTTATCTCCAGTTAAGTCCACCCTGAAAGGTTTAGGCACCGGGCTCAACGTTTGTTTTCCTGAATAATTTAAGTTATATGTTCACACATGAGCTGTTTCCAAACTGAATTGTATTTGACTGGTGTCTCCCCAGCCCTATCAATTTTTTATTTATTTAGAGGTAAGGATAATATTTAACATGATTTAAAGTGGACTGTGAGTTGGAATGAGTAATTGACCAATTAACAGGATGTCACATGAAACATTTCCTTCAACAGCAGAATTTCCCTGGAATAAAACTAATTTTTGTTTGTTTATCGGGGGGGGGCAGATATGAAAAGTGAGATAGTATGGACATGAAATGAAACATTTAGTTTATTCACATTCTGACCAAAGTGCTCAGGAGTCATAACCTATTTGCAAAACCTAAGGAGATCTTGCTCCCTCAGGGAGAGTTTAACACTTTGATATACAATCTTTATAAAATGGGTTCCTCACTACATTGCTCTAGCTGGTCTCAACCTCATGAACTCAAGTGATTCTCCCACCTCAGCCTCTTGAGTAGGTGTGAGCTACCACACTCAGCTCATACATTTTTTTAAATTAAAATAATGTTTCACTTTTCAATTGCTTAACATCATGAGGAAAGGGTTTCCTTTAATTCAACCAATACAATACATACAGATTGAATGAAGGGGTTGATAGAAGATTTTACACATTAAAGAGAATCATAAATATTTAAAACAACATCAATTTACTGACTAAATATTTCCTTTTTTTCTCCCTTTACTAGTAAATGATGGTAGGGTACAGAGTAGTACAGCATTGGCTTTTTCCATTGTTCAACCATTACATCATTTCTGGCTACACTTTCATCAGCCCCACAAGGTTTATGCAGCCTTGTGGCTAATATGTAGTAAAACTCAAATGCATATTTGGGAGGGTGACTGTAGAGGGATAAAGGGGGAGAGGATAATCTCAATGTAAACAAAGCAGCTTCCTGAGTACATTGGAAAAATAGATTCATACATCCTTAAATTAAATTCTTCCCCCAATGATTTAACCTCTGTGTGACACATAAGATTTCTTCCCAGCCCATTAGGGATGGGGAGGTAACTATTTACTTTATTCACCTAACATCTTCTCATGCTGTCATGAACACCCAGGAAATGGAGCCATAGTAGAGATCAGCTAGGTTCTCAGCTTTACTTGGTTTTACTTCAAATCTGTGCTTTTGTGCTTTTCCTTCTGCAATTGTACTATGAATATACTTTAGTCATCTTCTTCTCACTGTACGTTTCTTCATAAGTGTCCATTGACAGACACACTTGTCCTGAAGCTTACTTAACTCAGTTTACTTCCACCAACTCTGCCTATGCTTTTGTTCATCCAACACAATAGCTTTCTTCACTTCACCCATATTGCTATTCAACACTTGCAAACACACCAACAATAAACCATTTCCCAAAAAAAAATTGTTCTGAAAATGTTAACGTGTTCTAGTGGAGAGGAAGGGAGTGTTTGGCTTTGAAAAGTTTGAGAAATATTGAGTTAAAGATTTTTTAACTGTCTTTATTGCAGATCTTTTCAGGGTCTTTAAACTGTAGTGTGTACTTTAAAACCCTAAAAGGGAGATATAAAACATATAATTCCACAGCTCTTCAACCATAGTTGTTTTTGCTTAGTTTATTGTCCCAGAATCATTGTATGTGGAAAATTGACTACCAAGCAGCAGTTATTTCAGGATTACTAAGTAACTCTCCCCAAAGTAGCCGCATTAATGACCTATATGACATTCTTCTTGCTACAATGATTATATTTATACTATTCATTACATCAAAAAAGGTTTATCATAATTTCAAAAATTATTTAGAATAAAATAAATATTAACTGAAAACAGAGACATCAGAATGAAAAAAAATTATGGGAGGAATGCTAAAATGAAGCCAGAGGTTAAAAAAACAGGATATAAAAATGTTTTCTAGAAAATTCATTCTTAGGTGAAAGCTAATGAGGGTGAATAGTCCCTCTGAGTTTAATAATAGTCAAATCAAAAGGCAAAAACAATTAGGTATAAGATTTAGATTGTCCACAAGATCAAAATGTAGCAGAAGCAAAACATTTCCTGCCCCGAGGGCTGAGAGGTTTTATCTTGTAAATCTTCACAGAGACAAATGTGATTTAGGATAGTGGTTTCCAACCTGAGTTACATATTAAAAATCACCTGGGGATTAGTGTGAAATACCTTTTCCCAGTCCCAGCTCTTGAAGGGATATTTTCAACATGGACCCTCAGTGATTCATCAAACAATTTGAAAGATCACAAATCCAGAAATCCTGTTTTAATATATAAAATCCTTAACAATGTCCATGCTAAAGTTGGTTGAGCTGTTAAGGTAGCTTAACAGTTCATCTTCACAAGGAAACATGCACCATGTCAATTACTTGAATATAGTCCTTTCCAATTTTTCTACTGTTCAACAGCAGAAGAACTTCTTATTAATGAAATTTTAAATTCAAGCCCTACTGCTCTGCAAGCATGTGATTCAACTGAAGTATTCAATAAAGCTGGTGGATATTTACTTGGAAACATTCAGCTACAATAAAACACAACTTAGAAACAAAAACTTTAATTTGTAAGCATACTTTCTTTTAACTCAAAACCATCAACATTAATTGGTGACAGAATTCTCCACTTCTGAAAGCAACGTAAACAAACACAGATGTCAAACAAGAAACAAATTGATAGGGTACACAAAATTATCTCAGTTGCCTTACAAGGTGACACTGAATATATTAAACAAAAGTTGGAAAGAAAATTTAATTTACCAATCTCACAAGAATCTCAGTTCTGTAGTATAACAGTTAGTTCTTATACTATGAATTTTCCCTCCGTGAGGAAACAACAATGCAGAGTAATATCTAGCAATGTTCACACTCTAGTACAAAACAATAAACAGATCAGAAACTACCTCATCAATGTTGAAAGAAGTGTCAAAATAAAAGCATAAATTTGCTTTCCTTCCAAGTCTGCTTACAAATGCTTAATTTGGAGAGGGTAAATTGAGGATTTTACAAAGATATAGTCAACACACAGAAGAAAGATAATGATGGCCTCAAAGATTACCAGGTCTACATCTTGAGGACAGAAGGGCTCATCCTCATAAATTGCTACTGTTGGGCAAAAATGCTAAGATCCACAAGGATATTGCTTTTCTTAGTTACCTCAAGTCCAAAAGGACAAAGAAACCAGAAGCCACTGATGATGAAAAGGACAGGAAAATAAAATGTGGCACAATAAAAGGAAGAACTCCGTAATAATTAGACACAAGGTTGAGTTTCCAGACCCTAGAGACGCTCTGAAACAGGAGGCAGTTGATCATTTGACTGCCATGTACAGTGATGGTTCTCAAAATCTAGCATGAACCCAAATCACCGAGAAGGTAAAACAGTTTACTAAGCTGTACATCCAGAGTTTCTGAGTCAGTAAGCCTGTGATGACTACCCAGAATTTGTATTTTTAACAAATTCCCATGCAATGCTAACTCTGTTGGTTTAGGACCACACTTTGAGACTCATGGTAATAGAGTATGATGACAAATTCACAAGCCTATGGGATCTAAATGAGGTCACTAAGGTGAATGTGATTGCTGTACTTGAAAGTATGCAAAGCTAACCTAAGTCCAAATTCAAAGTTTTATGTGACATTTGAATTTTAAATATTAGCAACTGATAAATTTTTCAAAATGTGTAAACACTGAATGAGCTAAATAATATACATCCATAGTCCTGATTAGATGCAGGGACTCAGCGTTTGTCATCTTTGTTGTAAGATTTCTTCATTATCAGGTACAGAGTTTTATCTCTAAACTTATGTATTTGGAAAGGCCCTCTAAAACTAAAGGTTGAGTTCAAAGGCTCAAGTTGTCAAAAATAATAAGTATAATAAAGTATTAAACAGTAAAAAAAATTTTTACTTTTTGTTTACCAAGCACTTTTATGTACTACCTCATTTTATCCTTGAACTCATAAAGGAGGTGAGGATTTTGCTATTATCTCTACTTTCTAATAAGAATCTGAGGCTTAGAAAGGTTGAATGTCAATAATTTTAAAACTCTATTAAGAAACTATTTTTCTATATCAACAGTTTCATACTTTTAAAGGTTATGCATAGCCATATTTAAGATATCTGCTTGTAACAATTGGGAAAATAAGTCTTTTAAATGTCTAGCAAATGTAGATATAGGTTGAGATCAAGGTTGACCCCAGAGCAGATGGGTTATGCAATCCCCAAGGTAACCAGAATCAACAAGAAGTAAGCACTGAGCAGTGCTAAGTTCAAAGCACAGTGCTTTTTTAAAATAAAATCTCTTGTGGAACTCATAGAACATACAAATGCCCAGGCTTTTGCTCTGAAGAATCTGATTCTAGAAGGTCAGAAGCCAAAGGGAAGCAAAAGTTACATCCTCTATCTCTTTTTTTTTTAATATACTTAAGAATGCTCAAAGAGGCAGAATTTTGATGAGAATTTTTTTATCCCACTCTTTTTAGTTCATCAAAAATTGCAATCATAAACAGAAAAAAAAAAAACAATTTCATTAGAGAGAACTGCAAGGAAGAATGTTCCCCCTCTAAATTGCTCCAGTGGATGAAAATCTATTTTACTGTTCAAGATAACCAGGGAAAAAGATCACCCAGTCCTTTTGATAAGTCATTCTATGTTCAGTAATTTCCAGTTCAAGAATTTATTCTTTTCTGGATAAAACCTTCAGACTGGAGCATCTGGGGCCTATGTGTCATTAATTCATGAACAATGGCATGCTGACCTCTTTCTAGACACCTGCTATCATAAATCACACACCATAACCCAAGAGTTAGACAATTGGTGAAGTTTCTTAAGCATATATATTTTTTTAAGATATAAAAAGAAGAGGACCATATTCTTCCAAAGAAAACATTTGTTGTTGTTGGGTGCCATCAAGTCAGGTCGACTCATGGTGACCCTATTCACAACAGAACAAAACACTTCCCAACACGTGTGTCCAGCACTATTATCAGTGCTTCTCTGCAATTCATAGGGTTTTCAGTGGCTGATTGTTTCAGGAGTGGGCTGCTAGGTCTTTCTCCCACTCCTACAGCACCCGATATTCCCAGCCAGTCTCCCATCCAAGGACTAACCATGCCCCACCCTGCTTAGCTTCTGAGATCTGACAAGATTGGATGCCAGCATGGTATCAGGTCCTCCAAGTATGTAAAGTCAAAATGATCCTAGAAATACTTAGTCACTTAGTTATATGATATAAATATGAGCATCCAATTATATAAATGTATTCATAAAACATACCAATCGAGCCCCCATTCTCTTTCCTCTGAGACTCTACTGGAATCATTATCTTCCTGGTCTCAGGAAGGGAAAATGAGGAAAGTGTAGACACGTGCCAGAGTGAAGTGACTTAAAGCACATCACTTACTTTCTCTGGATCTTACATGCCTCCTTTCACTGAAAGAAAAAATAAAAGCAGGACCAATCATACTTATTTCCTGGTAGTTTTATGAAGGAGGATTCAATGAACATGAATATGTATATCAGACCTACAGTAACTTCCCATTTTATTTCTATTTCCTTCCTGTCTTCTCTCCTGTTGCCACTGCCTTAGTCATTTACTACTGAGTCTGGTTGGTATAAATCAGGGTTGCTCAATGTCCTCAGCACTATTGACTTTAGGGCCAATTTTATGTTGTGGGGGCTGTACTGGGCATTGATATTTAATAACATCTCCATTCTCTACCTATAAGATTCTGATATCACTCCCCTGCACACAGCTGTGCCAACCAAAGCCATCTCCAGATACCGTCAACCATGCCTTGGAGGGAGTGAGGGTGAATCTTCCCCAGATGAGAACTGCTTCTCCAATTATAGAGACAGCAATAAGAAATAGACTCAGTTTGTGCTTACGATTCTGACCACTCATCTGAGAAGAAATACCAGCAGCCTCAAATCTACCTGTCTTTAAGTCATAATGTTAGAGGATATAAAGTGAAGTCTCATCAGAGTAAAGGATGACCTCTTCACTCAGGTGTATGGAGAAAAACAAAGACAGAAATAAAGAAAGAAATTGTATCTCCAAACTGCTTTCATCTTCAAAAAGGCTTTTAAATTGTAGCCTCATTAAGAAGTAATCCTCCCTTTCCTCCCTCTCCTCCCTCTCTCTCTCTCTCTCTCTCTCTCTCTCTCTCTCTCTCTCTCTCTCTCTCTCTCTCTCCTCCCCTTTCTCTCTGCTTCCTTTCCTCTCTCCTTCTCTCCCTCCTTCATTTCCTTCTTCTCTGACCCTCCTAACATAAACTATACTTTGGATTCAATAAATTACTTTTGTCTTCAATAAATTACTGTAATGAAAGCAATCCTAAAAGGTATTGCTTTATTGAGAGCATTCCAAGGCATAGTACTGAAGAGAAAGTATCTTGAATAAATAGATTATTGTTTTAAACTGAATTCATGATACTATTAAGTTTTCAACCTCATAGTCTGGAGAGAAGCATTTCAAAGATAAACTATCTTGATATTTTCATTTCAGAGACAGGTAATAAGTGGAATACAACAATTTCCAAAGAATTCCAGACAGGCATGATCTACTTTATGCAACCAATCACCATTCACAGGCTTCTGAAAGAGGTTTGCTTTATAGTTGTTGTGAGAAGCTGCAGGATTTGTTGTGATGGCACTGATGACATAGTAAAGATGGATGATCTGATTAATAAATTCAGAGGAAGCAGAAAGATGGGAGGACAAGGTGAAGGGCAGAACTAAGATGAAGAGATAAAATAGATAAAGAAAAACACAATCAAGGGGGAAGGAACATATGATGCTCCCTTTTCATGTGCTGAATATTGGAATATATTCCCTATTTCTAAGAAAATATGATTGTGAGAATATGAAATATTTTCTTCTATTGAGGATATATTATTCTTCCCCTCATGTCTCATTTTATAGATAACAAACGTCCTCAAATATATT
Source organism: Pedetes capensis (assembly GCA_007922755.1). Lineage (NCBI taxonomy): Eukaryota > Metazoa > Chordata > Mammalia > Rodentia > Pedetidae > Pedetes > Pedetes capensis. The sequence continues at coordinate 47,440 of VMDO01003696.1, read as the reverse complement.
CAACACTGATCTACTCTGACTACTATTTATGAGATGCACGTTTTCAGAGCCAGCAACATGGAAGTGTCCGTGTGTGGAGAGAACCCAACGTAATAGGAAGGGAGAAGTGCTTCCATCACTCCTGTATGCATAAGAAAATTGAAGATTAAGCATAACACTGCTTGTGCTCTGGAACTTGTGGTTAATCAGGAATTACTGTGGTTCACTGTCTTAATGAGAAAAAGAAATATCCCTTGTTGGCTGAACTTACCTTTTTCTTTTTACGTTAGAGAATTCTAGACCTGAAAAAAGCAAAGGAAAATGTACTTTGTAGGAGCAGAAAGTGCTGTGTGAAAAGGCTGAAATGGCACTTCAAGAATATTTAAGAGCCTCACAGAGTTCATGAGGATTGTGCAGCTCCTTACAACATTCAAAAACATGCGTGCAATACTCTGGCCTGAAAGATGGCAGGACATGTCCTTGTAAAACCCTATCTGGGAGACCAAGAAGGACAAGGGTCTTCTCCTCCATTGGCCTTAGAGATAGAAAAGGTATCTGTGCACCCAAGCAAGCCAGTGCTGCTCAATGTTCCAGAAAAGGAGCAGTAATGAGCAAGGTGTGCACCTGCAGGCCCTGAAGCCCACAGCTGGAGTGTTGAGATTAGGAGAAGTCCTGCAGCCCTGAGCTGCTCTGCTGGGCAGCAATTCCCCTTGTAGTACCTTCCCTGGTCTTCCCTCTCCTTCTGTCTTCCCTCTAGGCTTGGGCCTCTTCCCTGCCAATCAAGCCCTCCCAATGTTTGACCCATCACCTGCTGTCATGTATATGAGGAATAGCATTTGAGTTAAAGAACTATTTGAGGAGCAGAGAGCAAATGCCTCAGTCACAACCATGCTCCAGGACTCTGCAAAAAACAGATGTCTCCTGACCTTTATTCCACTCGGGACTCACTGCCCTCTGCCCTCCAGTCAGGCTTACAGACTCACACATGGAAAAGCATCATTAACAACCAAGTTTGTCAGTGTAAGATCTTCGCCACAACAGAAAAGACAACTGATTTGATATTCAAAACAAACAAGGAGTCCTAAAGTTAAGTGCCTTGAGTCAATGCCCTTTGCTTAGCTTCTGATCTCTCTATTTCACTGGTAAGCAATAATGTACAGATTCATTCTGCCCTGATGCCCCTCAGACAAGCCTGATGGGCAGAAGTCCCTTGATTTGCTATCTGCTGAAACAGAGGCCACTCCAAACATGGACTTTCCTTAAATCACTAACTAAATTAGAGTCTGTACGTAAAATGTCTTCTATGTCTTCAGTTATGGATTAAAATATGGAACTGTCTTTTTGAAAATGATGATTTTTTAGACTTTCTCTTAGGAATTTACTATTTAATTAGTGCCTTAGAAATAAAGGTATAGGGTATCAAGACAGAGTGTGAAGGGTGAAGTGCTAAGAAGTAGCCAGAGGCACCCACCAGCATAAGCAAGTGCCTCTTGAACATCCATTCCAGTAGGTTATGCTGAGCAAGGGCCTAAGCACTACCCCAAAGAGTCATAAAATCATAGCTCTTCAAAACTATAGTTCTTGGGGGCCTTAATAGTAATCTAGTACAGCCCAAATCCATATACTTATAAAATATATCAAACAACAGAATGGTTAGGTACTTTGCCCAAGATGACCCAACTTACGTTAGCTGTTTTTTCTCATTGCTAAGAACTTTGAAAGATAACATTTTACCCTACTTGAAAGCTAACAAGTTAGCCTACTACATTATCATGAATACTAACTGAATACATAAAACTCTTGGGTCAGAGGCAAAGGTCATTACTCACAGCAATTACCATAACCAGACTATCAGCATTTTTTGTACCAGTTCCCCAAGTGCCAGCTTCCATAAGCTGACTTGAAGAGAACCAAATGACATGTGTACACCCTGTTGGTTGATTTATAGGAGAGAAAACCTGACCTGAGGGAATATAATATTGTGGGCACTAAGTATGACTACTCTTTTCTGTGGAAAGATACTCATGGTCATCAGGAAATGTGGACATAATGGAGCTAAGCTAAAGGAAAGGTAGTCAGTGTCTCCACTTGTGAAGAAATATTGGAAACTCAGACAGAATTGCCTTCCAATAAAATTCATTCTCCTTTCTATGTTTACTTCTGGAAAAATTGTCAATGATTACACCAATTGGTTGGTCACTCTGTAAAATCTTACCAACTGATGGTGGGACAAAACCTATCAATTTGCCTAATACAGCATTAAATTAAGCCTACTATCAATAGGAAGGCTGGGGTTTGGCTCAGTTGGTAGAGTGCTGCTCCACACTCTCTGAGGACCTGGTTTCAATCCCCAGCACTGCAAAAATGGGAGAAGGATGTGGCAACCCACTCCCAAAGTAATCCCAAAAAAATAGCCTTTGAAAACTCTATGAGAGTCGCTATGTGTCAGACCCAACTCAACGGCACCTAACAATACCACCAATATGATTTTCAGTGGCTAATTGTTTTGGGAGTGGGCTGCCAGGTCCTGCTTGTTTCTACAATCAACACCCATGGAAGCAGCAGTCAACAAATCAAGACACACTGCCTTGGGGAAAAGTTTTGCAAAAGACCTCTTTAAAGTGTTGTTAAGTAACAATGTCACATTGAAGATGAAGTTGTGCCTGACTCATGCATGGTACTTTTGGTTGCATCATGTGCTTAAGAAAGCTGGATGTTGAATAAGGGAGACAGGAGAATAACTGATGCCTTTGAATTATGGTGCTGAATATGAATAATGATATACCATGGACTGTCAAAAGAACCAATAGATAAGTCCTAGAAGAAGTGCAACAAGAGTGCTCCTTGAAAGGAAGGATGGCTATAGTGCATATTACATATTTTGGACATGTTGTCAGGAGGGTCCAATCCCTGGAGAAGGCTATCATGTTTGAGAGAGTGGCAGGTCAATGAAAAAAGGAAGACCCTCAACTAGATGGATTGACACAGCGTCTGCTGTGGGGCACGCACCTCCTGATCTGGCCTGGAGGTTCAGACAGGCTGCGCCACTGCACACACGGATACTAAACACAATTCACTCAGGACCCTCAGGTGAGGGGCACAGAATCCTGCAGCCCTTGGGACCGCAGAGGAGATGGGAGAAAGGAAAAGCCTCAGGTGCTTTTGCCTTCCAGGGGCAAACACCTGTGTTGGTCGTCTCAGTGGTCATGAGGAGACAGCTATTGCTTCGTTGGTGATCAGACAGAGAGCAGGTTCTTTCCTTGGTGATGATTGCAATGGGAGAGCATTCTTTCCTCACCAAAGGTCCGGGGGAGAGCAGCAGGAGAGGTGTTTCCTCATCGGTGGTCCAGGCAGGAACGGGTGAGAAGGTCTTGTTTAGCCGATGGTGCAGGCAGAAGGCAAAGAAGGGCCTAAAAGGTGCCAAAAGGGTCGAGCTGCTGCGGCGCAGCTCATTATATAGCTCACCCATGGAATGGCCTAAGCCAATCAGCTTTTGGTTCAATTGTCCAATCAGGAAGGGTTTTGTACAAATGTGCAACCAAGTTACTTTCATTTTCCCTAGATTTCTAATTTACAAACCAGATATTCAAAAGCCGTTTTCCTAGTTTGGGAGTTTTTGCCAATTTCCTCCCAATTTTTCCCCACAGTCTGCAACAATGGTCTTCAACATAAAAAAGACTGTGTGTGCTGGGTGTGGTGGCGCATGCCTGTAATCCCAGCAACTCAGGAGGTGGAGGCAGGAGGATTGCAGTTCAAGACCAGAGGCAGTCTGTGCTGTAACTTAGCGAGACCCTGTCTCAAAAAAAAGTAAAAAATGGGCGGAGGTGAAGCTCAGTGGTCCAGCACTTGCAGAGCATGCAAGTGCGAAGCCCTGGGTCCAACCCTCAGTACCACAAAAAAAAAAAAAAAAAAAAAAAAAAAAAAAAAAAAAAAAAAAAAAAGACAGTGCCTGGCTTAGTGTTAGTTAGTGTTTCATTCTCTTGTACATACTGACGCTATGAGTCAGACCTGACTCAACAGCAAATAACAACTATCAACAGGACTCTAAGGAGTAGAAAAACCTTCACCATACCTCCCCATCTTTTCCCCAGACACAAGTAGCTGAACTTCATAAACCAGGGGAGTCCAACCTATTGACTTCACTGGGCTGCATAGAGTAAAGCAGAATTGTCTCGGGCTACACATAAATTATATAATATAGTTAGGGCACATACATAATAAGACCTCTTTTTATTATTTTTCTTATAAAATTTAGAGAAATAAGAACAGAAAAGTTGTGGAAAATTTGACTTTGATTTTTGTAAAAGAAATCTATCAATGTCTCGCTCAATGGAAGTGGTTGCAATTCTTAGTTCTCAAGTAAATTTTGCAATAGTCAGTTCATAACATCTAGAATGGGGTTGAATTAGATTTTCAAAAATATTGTCAGCAATTGCTGCATTTTACTTACTACTTTGCCAAAAAATTATATAATTTCTGATGCAGCCTTAAGTGGCTTTGAATTCCTTTGACTCACTTTTAATTCAACCTGATTATACTTGACCAAATGGGTGGCAGGCAATGGTACTAAACTGACTCATATTACCAACTCTAAAATATTTATACTTATTTTAAGATTAGAATTTGATTCTGTGGAGTCATCCCAGTTTGATGTAAAGAAGCATCAAATGTCATTTTGTAAACATGTGCAGTATTGCTTTGGAACTTCAAAATTGGAAGTATACATGAGGTCATGAAGAAAAGAAACACTAAGAAACACATGATATTAAAAGATTTTGTGGGGTCACATTATTAGCTGTCCTGGGTCACATGCAGCCTGCAGACAGGGGCTGGGGTGTTAGACATGCCTACCATAAACCAAAAAGGTGACTTTATTTTTTCCCATGTTTTGGTATGACCCTCCATCTAGTTTGAAGTATTAATACAGGTCAACATGGTGTATTTTGTGATTACACAGATTCCATCTTCCCCATAAGGAAGAAATATAGGGCAATTGTATCAGCCCCAATAAATGCAGGCCAGTGTCTGAAAGCTGACCCAAGAGTGGCTAAAGACCACCCCTGCTGTGGATGAGTCCACAGTAAGGACAACTGACCAGGGAGTGCACATAACTAAGGAATCAGTTATCGCTCTGGGAACAGTAGGAGGGATTTATACCAATTCCAACCTAGGGTTTTTAGGAGGCTAAATGTGTCTCCTTCATGTTCTCTTTCCACCTCCTGAAGGTATACACAGACTGAAAAGCCCAGGTGAAAGTGGGGACACAACTGCAGGAAGGCTGAGTTCCTGAGTCATCTCACCCATGAGAGCCACCCCGTATTACTCATGGTTCTCCAGACAAATGGAACCAGTAGGGTATGTGTTTTAGGAGAGAGACAGACAGAGAGGTTTTGTAAAGTATTGGCTCACATGGTTATGAGGAGGCTGAGAAGGCCCATGATCTACCATCTGCAAGCTAGAGGCCCAGCAGAGACATCCTGGCATTGGAGAGCCAATGGTACAAATTTCAGTATCAGTCTAAAGGCCTGAGTACCAGGAGCTCTGAGGGAAGCAGAAGGCAACCACAGCTCAAGCAGTCAGGCAGAGAAGCAGTAAATCCTCCCTTCCTCCATCTTTTTGTTCTATTCAGGCTTGGATGAGATCCATTCACACTGAGGAGGGCCAGCTGCTTTATTTAGTTCACTAATTCATATGCTGATGTCTTCCAAAAACATTCCCATAGATACACTACAAAATAATGTTTAACCAGCTATGTGGGAATCCTGGGATCCAGTCAAGTTGACGCATACAATTAAGTATCACATGCCCACTGATGTGATCATCTGCTCTGGGATGTTCTGAGAGCAAGAAATTAATTTTGTGCCATTACAGATTTGCTGACTTTCATAAGTGGAGCCTACATTAAATCATGACACAGCAACTCCCTATTCATGTGTTCTCTATAAAGAAACATGCACATGTGAAAAAAAAAAAAAAAAAACCTTAGTGATAGCTAACAAACAGGAAGCCATGACTGAATCAGACAGTGAAATACTATACAACAGTTAAAGTTAATATATCAGATTTCCATACATCAAAATGCTTAAGTCTCAAAAACATAATGCTAACTGAAAAAAGCAACATACAGAGATACATACACTCTGATGTCAATTATGCTGAATCATAAACCAAAAATAACAGTACTTTTTGTCTCTTGATATCTAAGCAGTTAATAAAAATTTAAATATTCATGGAAGTGATGCAGATCATCCAACTTCAGAATAGCAGCTGCTTCTGAAGACAGCGAGAAGGAAGTGAGGCAAAGAGGAAACTATATTAATAAATATTCTCTTTCTTTAAAAGGAGACAGAGAAAGATATCTGAAGCAAAGAAATATGGCATAATGTTAATGTATACTAAACTTAGGTACATCAGTAGTCTTTATTATTTTCTCTGCTTTTCTGCATGTTTGAAATATTCTATAATTAAAACAATTTTTAAAGCAATGTAGGGATATTTATATATTCCCAGAGGTCTGTCATTACAAATTCCTACAATTTATCTAATCCACTTGCATGTGAAAATCTTTGGGGAGAAAGAGGCATAATTTGACTAAAAGCACTATGTTATAGAATTCTTGTTCTCTAGGGAAATAACACACAGTAGTGGCCTCAGATGCATAGTCAACAGGGAGTCATCCAATTTTACTCATCTTCAGCAAACACAGGAAATCAAATACAAAATTTAACAATCTGGGGCCATGTTGTGGAGCCTGGCATTCTCTGGGGGTTTTCAGGTACATGAAATAATTAATGGACAAAGCTCACCATAAGTAATTTTCTCATCCCTAAAAGAGCTTATGAGAAATAGTCTTCATTTAATAACTAGTCAGAGCATGACTCAATACAAATTTAAGATACTCCCTACATTTTTAACCATCTCAGACTTCTGTTCAAATAGCAGTTTAAATGGATTGAAAGTGTTCTGGCTGATCAGACACAGGAGTGAAGTGGTAGATGTCATATCAGCATAGGTCAGTTCCTACCAGCTCTTTCATGGGGTATTCCCTGATCAATCAAGTCCATAGAAAGTAGTAAGCTCCCTATATTCTGGCCTCAGTGTCTCCTTACATGGTTAGCAAACATTAGCTGTACAATTTTAGCAAATTGTATGGGAGCTAGTGTGATCCTCACACAGGTTAGATGTGAAAAACAGGTTATTTTTCTTGAGTAACTATGTTTGTAACACACAGTTCAAGTTTAATTGTAAGTTTAAGTGATATGTCCCTTGGATTGATCCTTGCCTTCCAATCCAACATCCAGCTGTGGCATATGGCCAATGCTTTTTGATAGCTCAATCAATCAAAAATCAGTAAATAAATCCAAATGTTTTACACAGTTCAGAGTAAGGAACATAGTTCATTTCAAATGATGAGGCTAGCAATGGGGATTAATCATTCTTATATTTAATCTTCCTTTCCTTCTGTGGCTTCTACAATGAAAATAGATTATTTGCTAACCATGCTCCAGCCCAAACAATCATTCTTGACCTTTATACTTAATATGGCAGAAGGTTTGCAAAATGGTTACCTAGAAGAGTAAATTAAGAGATAACAGGATATGTTCCATCCTTTAAATGAAAAAAAAAAAAAAGAGATGCAATCAGGCTAAACCTTGGTAGCAAGCACTGGTTTCCCAAAATGGGTATGCTGTATATCATCTCAAAAATTATGTCACCATAATCTGTTATAACCTACAGCATATAAGCATTTTCTCTGACATATCCATTTTATTCAATGACAAATAACAAAATGCTTATAAAAGTAATTGAATAACTAACACCTCTGGACTAAACAGCATAGCCTCTACAAGAGTCATCCAAACATGGTAAAAGTAAGAGTCTCTGCTCTATCACCACCTCATAGCTGCAAATCAACTTTGCCCATGTTAACTGGGATCATGGATAATGTAGACAATAGGCAGGAATGTACAAATAATTATAATTGGGAATTTTAGCCAAAAATTTTCACTTTCTTCTCTCTCCCACAAAATTGTATGCCAAAATTGCCAAATGTATTGGCTTCAGTTTGGACAATGACATTTTCTTCTTTAGCAGTCATTGATGGTTTCCTTCTACCTCTGAATAATGTTCAGATTCCTTACTAAGACATTAGATGTTCTTCATGTTCAAATCTTGGTCTATATTTTGAAGCCCATATTTTACTACACCTCTCCATTTATCCTGGAATTTTGATATGCCAATCTGTTTGCCAACCTAGGAACAGAACACAGTCTTCTTCTGCCTAGTGGATGTTCTTACATAGTACCTTCAGCCTGAGAGGCTCTTCCATATCTTCTTCCATCACCCAAAGTTCTTTACATCATCTAAGTCTCAATTCAGATGTTTCATCTTCTGCGAAGTGATCCCAGAATCTTCCATACAAATTAAATGTTCTGTAGAACCAAAGCAAATTTCTCACATATGACTCTTCTCTCTTATTCAATATTGTGATTGAAGTCCTAGCCACAGCAATCAGGCAAGAGGAAGAACTAAAACAAATACAAATAAGGAAAGTAGAGGTCAAACTATCCTTATTCAGATGATATGGTCTTATACCTAAAGGACCCTAAAAATTCCACTACAAAACACATCTAATTAGTTTCTTTAGCAAAGTATCAGGAATAAAATTAACAATCAAAAAATCAGTAGCTCTCCTTTACACCAATAGTGAACAGGAAGAGAAATTAAAACAATAATCCTATTCACGATAGCCCACCAAATAAATGCTTAGGAATCAATCTAACCAAAGATCCTAATGACCTCTACAATGCAAACTTTAGAACACTAAATAAAGAAATAGCAGAGGATATAAGAAGATGGGAGGGTTTTCTTTGCTTATGGGTTGGAAGAATTGATATTGTGAAAATGGCTATACTACCAAAAGAAATCTACAGATTCAACACAAGCCCCATCAAAATTCCAATGACATGCTTCACAGAAATAGATAAAACAATTCTAAAATTCATACGGAAGCACAAAAGACCATGTATAGATAAAACAATCCTAAGCATCAAAACAGTGCAGGAGATTCCCAACATCTGACTTCAAACTATACTACCAGGCCCTAGTGGCAAAAACAGCTTGGTATTGGCACACACAAAAAAAGGCATGAAGATCACTGGAAAAGAATAGAAGACCCAGATATACACCCACACAACTACAGCCACCTGATCTTTGACAAAGAGGCTTAAGGCATACATTGGAGAAAAGATGGCCTCTTCAACAAGAGGCCTTGTTATTATTTATGGTGTTATGGTACTTGTTATTATTTATTTTGTTAATCTTGGCCAGTCTTACTGGAGTGAGATGGAATCTCAGTGCTGTTTTGATTTGCACTTCCCTAAGGCCAAGAGATATTGAGCATTTTTTCATATGTTGGTGTGAGGAAAACTGGATAGCCATATGTAAAAGAATGAAAATAGACCGGTGTCTTTCAATCTGTATAAGAGTTGGGTCAGAATGAGTCAGGGACTTCAACATAAAACCAGAAATTAAAACTACTTGAAGAAAACTAGGGAGCACACCCCAACACATAGGAAGAGGCAAATACCTCCTTAACAAGACTCCAATTGCCCAGGAAACTGCACCAAGATTTGATTATGGAATTACATAAAACTAAAAAGCTTCTGTATAGGAGAAGAAACAACAGAGTAAAGAGAGAGCCCACAAAATGGGAGAAAATCTTTTCATTCTACACATCTGACAGAGGACTAACTCTTAGAATATACAAATATCTTAAGAAATCAAATAATAAAATAACAGATAATTCAATAAATAAGTGAAGAAGTACAAATGGTCAATAAACATATGAAAAAATGCTCAATATCTCTTGGCCTTAGGGAAGTGCAAATCAAAACAGCACTGAGATTCCATCTCACTCCAGTAAGACTGGCCAAGATTAACAAAATAAATAATAACAAGTGCTGACGAGAATTCAGAGAAAAAGAAACCCTTTTACCTGCTTATGGGACTATAAATTAGTTCAGCTACTTTGGAAATCAATATGAAGTCACCTTAGAAAACTAAGAAAACAGTTGCCCTATAACCCAGCTCTACCACTCCTGGGAATATACCTAAAGAAAGATAAATCAGCATACCACAGGAACACCTGCACTTCCATATTTAATGCAGCACTCTTAACAATTGCATGGCTATGGAATCAACCAAGATGTCTATCAATAGAGAAATGGATTGAAAAATTATGGTATATATACAAAATAGAATATTACTCAGCAATAAAGAAAAATGAAATTATGTCATTTGCAGCAAAATAGATAGAACTGGAGAACATCATTCAATCCTGACTCAAAAAGAGAAATACCATATGTTTTCACTCATATGTGGAAGCTAAATCTAACTTAAAGGAAAAAATTACATATATGGATTTAAAGATGAACAATCATAGTTATCTAAGAATGGAAAATACAAGTGCACCTGGTAGAAGGAAGGAGGAATCAATGGGTGAGAGCAGAGGTTGAGGAAGGGGAGGAGAGGAAGAGGAACAATGCAAAATGGTAAAAAAGGAGAGGAAAAACACAAAACATGTGATGCAACTATTTGAATATATGAAAAAAGAAAAAAGGGAAGAGAAAAATAATCAATTATGGTATAATCCATGGTTGCATACATCTGTCATTACATGTTAGTTAAGGTTCCTACTTTTTGTCTTTTCATTTCTTCTTTCATTTATCTGGTTCTGTAAAATATGTAAGATGATGGATGTGTAAGCAGAACTGATGGAATAGTTGCATAATGGATTTATCAAATGACTTACTCTTCGGTACCCCACTAACATGCATAAATAAATTTTTTAAATGCATTTTGTATAACTGAAGGCTATTTGAATATTTTTTCCCTTCCCATATTACATACCTCCTGTGGTTATGATCCACGTCCCAGAGTCATTGTACTTAACATGCAGTTTTGCACTCAATGGTCCAATGAGTATTTGTTCTATGACTAAATGAACACAGGAAAATGTAGAGTTGTTCAGTTTGCATTTTAACTTGTGGTTTCATAAAACATCAAGAGTCCAATAAGCTATAAAGTCATTATAGCCAAAGGAAGTAGGAAGATGAGTAACTGATAGAGTGCACATTAAACAAAGAGGAAGAAGAAATAGAGATGTGAGAGGCAAACTTTAGTGTAAAACTCACACTTCAGTGCAGTATAAAGTGAAGAACACTCATTTGGGGGCTGTTAGGCATGGATTCACATTCACTCTAACATGTAACTCAGTGGGATCTATTTCCTCATCTACATAATGGAAGTAGAAATCTTTACCTGTCAGTAAGGACCAAATAAGATAATGGGAAGGGGATGAGGACAGAAAAGATGTCAGTTGTGAGGTCATTTGCCCATATGGTTTCTCTATGTTACTATAAACCCTGGTCACCTAGGTGCGCCTTGCCCTGGAGAAGGCATAAGACAGAAAAAGAGTAAACAGGAATCATTCTTCAGGTTTTGACTGTTAGGATCCTAAGCCTCAGCAAGGAATGGAAAGAAGGCATGTGTATCTGTCACCATCATTGATCTGTGATGAATGGGAACACACCGTCCTTTTTCCCACCCCTCTGGCCTCAATTCTCGATTAGACAGAAAGCTCCTGGCCAAGAATGGAGGAGAGCCACAGAGAAACACAAATCTATTAGGTGTCGCAGTGTGGGGAACCCAGAGCCTTCTATGGGCACCCAAGGCCAGCTGGGCTCTGAGAAAAATGCAGAGAACCATTGAATAGATTTATAGGACTGGAGAGCATAAAAAAACCTGTGCCTTATTTCTCAGGAGTCAGTAAGGCCTCTGTGAAGAAACAATCGAGGTTTGAGTCTGGAGCAGAAAGAGCCTTACACAGCCTCCCTCCCTCCCTGTGGCACGGTGTAGTGAGGAGCAGTAGAAACACTGAGGGTACCCACGGGGACGTGGAAGCAGGCGAGGCTGCCAACGGCTTTCAGGTTATGACCCCAAGTGGGAGATATATCACGTTTCCCGTACACCCCACAGCAGGAGAAAAGCTGCAAAGAGTCAAACCCCAAGGGGCCCTTAGAGCGGGAGCAGGAAACAAGGTAAGGGGACTGTCGTGGGTGAGTGACAATTACCTGACAGGAGGGAGGTTGATGACAGTGATCAGATGCAACGTGGCCCAGCTGATATCTTGGCACTGCAGGCTTCCATTCACCTAGAGAACAGACAAAATCCCAGGGAAGGAAGCGAGTAGAAGGCTGAAGTGACTGACATGAAGTGTCTGACATCCAAGAAGACAGGATTTCATAATAGAAATTATGATCAAACTTAAAATCAGAATAAAATTAGAGACGATACATTGCTAATTCCCCTGAGTTACACTGCTTACACCTCTGAGCATGCAGGCAGGGCTTTTATCTATGTGAAATGTCCAGTGCAGAGTTTGCAGAGAGTGCTCAAGGAAGGTCAATTTCCTCCTCTCCTCCCCTTACCTCCTAGATTGACATAATCAGAATTTTACATGGATATTTAATATCGTATAGGAGTTGGTAAACTTTTTCTATAAAAGGAGACAGTAAATATTTCAGGTTTCGCAGACCATAGGTTCTGTTGCAACTATTCCATTCTGTCCTTGTAACATGAAAGCAGCTATAAACAATACATAAACATGTGAGTGTGGTCATGTTCCAATAAAACTATATTTATAAAAACAGACAATAGTGTGGATTTCATCCGTAATTTGTAGGTCATAATTTTCTCTCCCTTGCTCTAGAGGAAGGGAATAAATCAGCTATTAAAATAACAGATAACCATAGGCCTGAGCTAAGATGCTAGCTATAGGAATGGAGACCCAAAGAAATGAGGCAAGAGGAGACTGGGGAATGTTTGGAGTCCCAAAATAGAAGAGAATATAAACACTTATCTTATTACACAAGGCCTCAATGCCTCCACACATATATAGAATTCAAAGGCAGAAAGAGCCTAAGGAAAATAATTTCTGCATGTCCAAGCTCCAACATTTTGGCAGTCCTAAGAGTGTAATGGGGCTGGGAGTTAGCTCAGTTGGTAGAGCGCTGCACTGCAGTCTCTGAGGTCCCAAGTTCGATTCCCAGCACCGCAAAAATGGGAGAAGGGCCTGGTAATCCACTCCCAAGGCAATCTCAAAACAGTCAGCCATTGAAAACCCTATGAGGGTCGCTATGAGTCAGATAGCGACTCGATGGCACCTAACAACAACAACAAGAGTGTAATAGCCTGCAGCTATAGCCCTGTGGCATCTGATCCCATCAGATCTTGGAAGCTAGGCAGGGTCAGGGCTGGTTAGTACTTGTATGGGAAACCTCCTGGGAACACCAGGTGCTGTAGGCTTGGGAGAAGGACCTGGCAACCCACTCCCAAAAACCAATCCACCATTGACAACCCTATGAGAAGCACTGACAAAGTGTTTTGCCTATTGTACGTAGGGTGGCTATGAGTCAGATACTGACTCAATGGCACCTAACAACAACAACAGTATAATATTTCACAAGGGCTATCCTGACTCAATGTTGCAGTCATAGCTAAAGATTCTCAATTCCTTTTATAAGGCATTTGTGAAATCCTACCCACTTACCTTATCTGACTCCCTCTCTCCAGGGTCCTAAGCAGCACACCTTCCTCACCAGGGCCAAATATCAAATAAGATGCAGAGCATCTAGGCACCAGGTACTGCAAGGAATTATTTGCATTAGCCAGTCTCTAGAAAGCCCCCTGAGACCTAGTTACCCTATCCAGCTTGACATATGCAAACCACCTGTGACAGTTTCAACTTGCTCTTTCTCTGTTCCCCGGTGTAACCTTCCATGTGGTGCTGCCAGGCAGCCTTCTCTCCTTGGGAGCTGTGAGTAACAAAGTTCTGCATCTCTTCTATCCGAGTGTCGTTCTGCTGTGTCCCACCATCAAAATAATCTTTAAATCTTCCAGAGTGAACAGTTGCCTTAACATTTTGATGGGAGTGGTGGTAGGAGGAGAAAAAAATCCCAAACTGATTTCCCTCCAATCCTGTCTCAGTCCAACTGTGGGTACCAGACTCTGCATGCACACCAGTGCTTGCCCAAACATTTCCAAACTGTTTTCCAAAGCAGAAATAAACATTTGGAGAGAAAACTGAGGAGAGAGATTTGCCATTAGATTATCACAGTACATCTGTCTTTGAAGTCATTGCCACAGTGTTCCTATCAGGATGTTATTGTGCTTCTCCTAAAATATAATCAACAAATCATGCCAAATGAGTGAACAGACTCTCCTTGCCGAAAGTGGAGGGCTCTTTATTAGTGAGTGACCCTGATTGTCACCTGTTAATCACCAAGGAGGGTCACGAGGCTCCCTGGAAGGGAGTGCCATCCCTGCTGGATGTCCATTCCACCAACATTTGTGATTTGCTGTCTGTGAAACTTGCTTCTTGCCATCTGTTCTGAATTTGTCACCCTTAGCTTGCCATTACCTAACACTGTAAACTAGATTGACACTAAGCTTTCAGTTTAAGAGTTTACTTCTACCAATAAATTCCCTCATAACCACCAGTTTAGGCGTTATTTAGTTCCTCCCTGCTCCTCATTGTTAATCTCCTTTGAGAAACACTCAGGCCGGCCCTCACTTCTCCGGCTTCATAAACATGCTGTGACCTCCCCTTCACACTCTGTCCTGGGCTAGCCCACCAACCTGGTGCTGTCCAGCTTAGGCTGCTCTTTCCTTGACTTCATTTTCTAAGTCCTTCCTCTACTACTGCCATCTTGGTGTTTTCTTAATTTGGTGCTTCGTATCTCCAAACAGCTTCTCAGTGCTTAACCTCTTCATTAAAATAACTCTCTAAATACCAGTATCTGGGACCTCATCAAGCCTTTGTTCATTAAAAGTGGGTAACATTGTCTCTGGAACTAAGAGAAATAGTATGAATTTTCGTATCTGAGTTTGACTATTAGTTTAATGGTGTTGGCCAAGTCACTTACATTCTCTGCTGTGGTCTGATTTTGGTGTCCTCTCAAATTCACATGCTGTAACTTAAACCCTAATATGATATCATTGGGAGGTGCAGTCTCTTGGAAGTAATGGAGCTATGAGGGTTCTGTCTTCTTGAATAAGTACCTGTGTAAAAGAGGTTGAAGGGAGCTGCCTTCCCTTGCTGCCATATGAGGACAAAGTGGGAAGACAGCATCTTTGAAGCAGACATGTCTTCACAGATTCCAAACCTGCTGGTGGCTTGATCTTGGGCTTTCCAACCTCCAGAATCATGAGCAATAAATTTCTATGCTTATAAAGCACCCAGACTAAGGTATTTTGCTATAGCAGCAAGAACAAACAGACCAGGACACTCCCTAATCATCAGTTTCCTCATTTATAAAAAGGGAATAGGAGTAGTTACCCACTGGACAGGATTAATGGAAGGAGTAAGAGAGCTGTAAAACACCTAACACACTGAATACCAAGTGTATAACAGTGCCCAATAAATGTTATCAATTGTTTTGATCAATGGTTTATAATGTAATCTATGTCTAATTGAGTCTAAATTATTGGTTTATTTACCAACTACAGATGGAATTCTCCATACTATTCTCTACAGTATTAGTTTATGAATCTGTCACATCCTTTAATGCTTTGAATATATGTTGAAATAATTTTAATTATAAGACCATGGGTAGAAAAGGAGGTAGGATCTTCAGCGTGAAGAGAAAAGCCACTAGGCAGAAGAAGAAATGAGGTCTTTATTTTAACAACCACCAGTTGAAAGCTAGTTTTGGAAATCCTGATAAATTATATTGCATTTTGTCACTCTTTGGGGAACTCTGATTTGAACATGTTGTTGTTGTTAGGGGCCGTCGAGTCGGTATCCGACTCATAGCGACCCTCATAGGGTTTTCAATGGCTGACTGTTTCGGGATTGCCTTGGGAGTGGATTGCCAGGTCCTTCTCCCATTTTTGCGGTGCTGGGAATTGAACTCGGGACCTCAGAGACTTCAGCGCAGTGCTCTACCAACTGAGCTAAATCCCAGCCCTTAGAAGCTTCCAATTCTGCATTAGTGAAGGTGTTCTTCACATTCGGTTTGGAGAGAAAAAACAACACTATCTTTGGAATTATTCATATAAGGCAATTTGGGGATAAAAAGCATTTAATTTGGACTAGTTTATTCCTTTCTCCCTTTCTTCCTAGTCTGACCTCAAGTATTTCCCCTAATGAGGACAGCCATCACCGAGGCCCTCACAGAGGGCTTTCTGCTGGGGTTGTGCCCTTTACCCAACACCGCTTGCCTACGACCCACAAAATTCTGATCCATGAATCCTCATTTTGTGACCCAACAGGAAAAAAAATGTTTTTATCCTTAGGCTTAGATTCACTCAGGACTGAGCTTTGGTTTGAAAACAGAAGAAGAATCACAATGTTTTGGTTTTTACATATATTTGTAATAAAATAATTATTATACTAATATTCAATATAGAAAAATTTCAAAATATTATTAAAATCTACAAAGCACATACAAATAAAAAATATATTTCTCCCTAATAATAGAAAATTATTAGTAGTAATTTTCTTACATTTCTTCATAAGGTTTAGTGTGTGCACACACACACACTCACACATACTCATGCACGCACACACAGCATACTACAAATTTAACCATCCAGGCCTTAGTGCATTTCACTTGGGCATAAGTTTTAGGATGTAACTATTTATTGCCTTCCCCAAGAAAAATCTTCCTGCTTCATTAAATTCTCATAACAACAAACCATTCTGTTTAATTGAATTAATGTTTAGAGGCTTAATAATACAAAAAGATAGTCTACAGCCATAGCATCCTAGCATCCAATCCCATTTGATCTTGGAAGTTAAGCAAGATTGGCCTGGTTAGTCCTTGGATGAGCGACCACATGGGAACACTAGGTACTGTAAACTAGGGAGAAGAAACTGGCAATCCACTCCCAAAACAATCTGCCATTAAAATTCTATGAATAGCAGAGAAGCTCCGACAATAGTGCCAGGCATGGTACAGGGTCAGAGAGTGTTTCATTCTGTTGTATATGGGGTCACTGTGAGTCAGACCAGACTCAATGGTACCTAACAACAAGCTAACAATACAAAGAGGGGAATTGTGCTTAAAGACAAGCAGGAACATTTTGTAATTCTTGATCCAACCATCTCCCACTGATTTCTAGGTATATGATAGCTATTTTAAAGACAGAATTGTTCATATTCCCACACATCTACATATAGACCTTTGCTTTAGTTCTTTCCTTTAATCCAGTGGTTCTTAAATTACAGAATGTGTAATGTGTAAGAATCACTGAGTAGTTTACATGTACAAGAAACAATGTATAATTTTATGGATGAATTAAAAAGTACTTCCAAGTATAAGTTTGATTATAAATAATCTTTTAATTAGCAGATAACAATCTTTTGTAATATAAATTAATTGTACACATATTTTTAAACATTACATATTATTAAGTGACCTGTTAATTCAATACAATAGAGACATTTTTCCACATAATTAAATGTTTATTTACCAACTCCTTTTAATTGCTGCATAGTATTCCAATCTATGAATGTACCATAATTTAATCAATATTCAACTTTTGAACTTTTTAGGTTATATTTAAGGAATAAATTCTCCTTTAATTAAATAGGCCAAAAGCAATTTTAGATCAGGGATAAAGTGAAAATACCTGGAATCATTCTGAAAGGATTACCATAGCTCAACAGCCCCCTTCTCCATTCTATAACAGGGACTCAAATAGACACTTCAATCCCAGGAAAACACAGATAAATCATGCTTGAGGTAATCTCTTCTTCCTGTACTGTATTTCTCTCCGTGTGTGTGTGTGTGTGTGTGTGTGTGTGTGTGTGTGTGTGTGTATCTACAGTATCGTCTCTCTCTCGGAGGATCAGAACAAATGCATAATAATATGAAGAGTCATAAATCTAATGTAATTTTTTCATTGCTGGGGGGTTGAACCCAGGGCCTGTGTAAACTTTACAAACTGTTTACCACTGAGCTGCACCCCAATTCCCCTTTTTAAAAATTATTTATCTAGAGACAGAGTCTTGCTAAATTACACAGGCTGCCTCAGCCTTCAAACATGCTATCCTCCTGTCTCCATCTCCCACCTGGCTGGGATTACAGACATGAGTCACTGCACTTGGCTTTGTAATAATTGATTTGAATGAGAACCATCAACAAATCCTAATACCCCTGAATGAAAGGTTGCAGAGAAAGTAAAGATATGTTTATAACCTACCCCAAATGATTAAGTAAGACACCAATACTGATAGATCTGTTATCATAACAGATTAAAAGATGTTGATAGCAGGGAGGAGTGACAGCAATATGGGAGAATAGGAAGCCCCAGACCTCCCTTCCCCAGTGAAAGCACAAACTCAAAAACAACACTGGTCCAACTCCCTTTGTGAGATATCCAGAGATAATTAAGAGGCTCCTGCACTTCACACAAGCAAGAAACCAGCCGTTTGAAGCCAAAAGAAACTTTTGTGGCACTCAATCTTCATTGTCCCTCCCTCTGGTTCAGTGTGGTGCAAAATAGGATGAGGAAGAGAAGACTGAAGCAAACATCCAATGTCAGATTTCTGTGGGGCTCCTAGAGGAACTGATTTCTATCTTGCACAAATCTAAGAGCTGATAGTAAAGGGCACCAGCTCTGGGATTGCTCAGAACAAAGGCAACAATTTAGAGCAGCATTGGTCTGTCACCATAATCCCTCTCCAGATCAGTAAGAATTGAGTGGAAGAAAGTGCCCAAGGCTTCTCCTTGGGCAGGTCAAGAGTTGGAGAGTACATTCAGCATTCCAGTTTTTCAGGGGGCTGCCTGGGGTATTTGAAGCAATAGAAGGAAATTGCTTTAACATCCACATAGAGCCCACAGTTCACATTGTACTCAACAGACAAAAACTGAAAAATTTTCCTCTAAAATCAGGAACAAAGCAAAGATGTTTACTTTTGCCATTTCTCTCTCTTTTTTTCTTTAGGACTTGAGAGTTGAACTTAGGGTCTTGCACATACTATGCAAGTATTCTACTACTAGGCTGCACTCTCAGCCCATCTTTTTATTTCTTGTTTTGAGTCAGACTTTCCCTAAGTTATGCAGACTTCCTCTGGCCTCCAGCTTGCAATCCTCTGGCCTCCACCTCCCAAGTCACTGGGATTACAGGCATGTGTCACTGCCCCTGGCCACTTTCACTATTTCTATTCAACATTGCACTGTGTTGGACGCCCTAGCCAGAGCAATTAGGCAAGAGAAATATATAAAAAGACACCCAAATTGGAAAGTAAGAAGAATTATCTCTGTGCATAGATAGCATCACATTATGTGCAGAAAACCCTAAAGTTTCCATTAAAAAAATCTTTTAGAATAAATGACTTTAGTAACATATCAGGATACAAACCAACATACAGAAATCAGTTACATTCCTACATACAAACAACAATCAAAAATGAAATAAAGAAAACAACCTCACTTATAATACCACTTATAATAAAGTCTGTGGGGATAAACTGGACCCAAAAGGTGAAGGGCTTGCACATCCAAAATTAGAAAATGATGTTAAAAGAAATTAAAGAAGATACAAATAAACAGAAAGACATGTGTGCATGGATTGAAAGATTTAATATTATTAAGATGTCCATATTTCTCAAAGCAATTTAAGATTCAATGCAATCCCTATCAAAATCTCCACAACACTTTTTGCAGTAGAAAAAAATTCTAAGATTTGTGTAGAACCATAAAAGAATCCAAATAGCCAAACAACCCTGAGAAAGAACAGCAAAGCTGGAAGCCTCACACTTTCTGACAATTTCTGACATATTACAAAGCTGCAGTAATCAATGGTATCATATGGTACTAGAATAAAGATAGACATATAGACCAATGGAACAAAATAAGGACTCTAAAAATAAAGGTCTCTGGTGGTAGTAATCTCAGCATTCAGGAGGCAAAGGCAAAATAGTCACAAATTTGAAACTAGTCAAGGTTACATATTGAGCTCTAAGCCAGACTGGACTATATAGTGAGACCCTATATAAAAATTAAGTAAAAAATAAAAATCTTTCCAGAAATAAATCCACATACAGTGACAAGAATACACAAGAGGAAAATGATTGTTTCTTCCATGAATGATGTTGAGAAAACTAAATATCAACATGCACAGTAATGATATTGGATCTTTATGTTACACAATACATAAAAATCAACATAAAATGGATTAAAGACTTTCACATAAGACCTAAAACTATAAAACTCATAGAAGAAAACATAAGGGAATAGCTTCATGTCATTGAACCTGGCAGTGATTTCTTATATATGACACCAAAAAAAGCATAGGCAACAAAAGGAGAAGAAACACATGGAATTATATCAAACTAAAAAGTTGCTGCACAGCAAATGAAACAAGTAGTAGGGTAGAAATACAGCCTATAAACTGGGAGAAAATATTCACAAACCATACATCTGGTAAGGAATTAATGTCCAAAACAAATAAAGAACTCACCTAACTCAATTGTTGTTGTTAGGTACTGTTGAGTCTGACTCATAGCAACTCTATGTACAACAGAATGAAACACTACTCAACTGTGTGCCATACATATGATCTTTTTATGTTTGAGTCCATTGTTGCAGCTACAATGTTTCTTTTCATTTTGAGTTGTGCTGCATCAGCAAAAAGAGGTCCCAGGGGCTTTACTCCATTTCCATCATGAAGGTTAACTCCACATTGAAGAGGCAACTCTTCCCTACTCATTTCTTGAATGCCTATCAGCCTGGGGGACTCATTTTTTGGCACTATATTTGACAGTGTTTCTCTGCTATTCATAGGGTTTTCAATGGCTAATTGTTTTGGGAGTGGGCTGTCAGGTCCCTCTCCCTAGTCTGTCTTACTCTGGAAGCTCAGCTGAAACCTGTCCACCATGGGTGGCTCTGCTGGTATCTGAAATACTTGTGGCATAGCTTTCAGCATCACGGCAACACGCAAGCCCCAACAGCATAGCAAGCCCCCACATGTCTGTCAGTCATCTAACTCAACAGGAAAAAATAAATAAGCTTATTTTTAAATGAGCAAAGGATTTGGATTAATCACTAGCAAGCAAACAAAAAGATGTTCAACATCACTAATCAGAGGAATGCAAATCAAAACCAAAAAGAGATGTCACCTCATTCTGTTAGAATGTCTCTTATAAAAAGGCAAAAGATAACAAGTGCTGGTGAGGATGCAGAGAAAAGGCAACCTTCACACACTGTTGGTTGCAATGTAAATTACTATCACCATTACAAACACAACATGGAGGTTCTTCAAAAAATGAAAAATAGAACTACCACATGATCGAAAAATCCCAATTCTGAGTATTTACCCAGAAGAATTAAAAACAGGATCTGCATTCCCTTGTTCATTGCACATTATTGATAGTAGCCAAGAAGTGGAAACAACATAAATGACTATCAACAGATGAATGGATATAGAAAATGTAGAATGTATATTCAAAGGACTATTATTCAGTCTTCAAAAAGAAAGAAACCCTGTCATATGGTAGAATATGGATAAAACAAAAACATTATAATAAGTGAAATAAGACAATCACAGATGGATAAATACTTCTTGGCTTCACTTACATAAGGTATTTAAAGTAGTTAAAATTCCCAGAAGAGAGTAGAATAATGGCTGCCAGAAGCTAGGAGGAAGGGAAAGTTTGAATTTGCTGTCCCTTGTATGTGGAGCACACAAAGTTAAAATTTCTGGAGACCTGTTGGATGACACTGTGCACATGGTTAGCAATATTGTATCGTACACTTAAAAATGTAAGAAGGTAGATCTCATGCTATATGATTTTTACCATACTTAATAAAAAAGGAGACAAGATTACTGTCTGATTTACCACTTTTTTGTACAAAGTTTAACCATAAAATCACAGTGGCATACAACAGATATAACACATCTTTTTGCTTACACATCTGTAGCTTGGCTGGGGTGTTCTGCTGATCTATGCAAGTCTCGGCTGCAAGCCGTGGTTTTAATTCAGGATGGGTCTATATATCACTCAATTTTTTTGAGACCGAGGAATTTTTTTCTCGTGTTAACAGCAGACACACAAGAGAACAAATCCAACAACTCATGACATATCTGCTAATACTCCAGTGGTTTCAGCAAGGAACTCTGTGAAGCTCTAGATGTGAGCAGGAAATAAGCTATACTAAGGAATTTTGGGGAAGAAAGAGAAAGAAGAGTAGAGAAATTTCTGTAGATAATAAATTATATACCAATCATTTTTGCAGTATTCTTGCCAAACAAAGGTCAAACTTGATTCTGGTCATAACCAGATAAACAACATTCTTTAAGCTAATGTGCCTATATTCTTAAGAAAAGCTTTGGACATACAGAACAAACAAAAACAGAAGAAATTTTCTAAATTAAAACAGACTAACTATAAAATTTGACTCTTAATTGGATCCTATAATTTTAAAAAATAATTATTAGTGATATTTGTGGGACAACTAGGGAAATTTGAAAATTTATTATATATTAAACAACATGATTCTTATTAATAGTGATTAATAACGAAACATCTTTATTCTCAGAAAGTCAGTGCTAAATATTTGCGAGTGAAACCTCTTAACACCTGCAATTGTTTTCAATACTTCACCAAAAATATATGTATTTACATACAAAGAGAAAGGTACACAAAGGAATTGTTAAAAATTGACTACTCTTAAAAATCAATACCTAAGCCAACGATATGGGGATTATCATTGTACTATTCTTTCTCCTTTGTTGTAGTTTTCTAAATTTTTTTTTAATGTTAAAAAATAAATAACTGAATAAGTTACCTGGAGAATCCAGGACAATTTTAAATCATATTGAGGAAAACCTACAGGTGTTACAATGAGTTAAACGGGCTTGTATTGCTTAATGATTGCTTAATGAACCCCCTTTCTGTTTGTCCCACAATGGTTGTAAGATGCTTGACAAACCTAACTCATTGAGGCTTGACACTCAGAGTACCTATTTTGATTTAGTGGAGTAACTAATAATGATGGAGATAGTTAAAGACTAGAGAAATACCAAGGTTGCCAAAAATGTATGCACATTTTAACAGATGTTATCTATGTATTGCTTTTCAAAGTTTCAAATTACAGTAGCAATGTGTAGTGTGATGTTCTGGTTTATATTTTCTACTGTCACATCGGAACAAGCATACACACATTCCTAAAACAGTAAAATGGAAATTTTTCATCCTAAGATATGTATACATTTTTTGGCACCTACTGCATTTGCAATCAGAAGCTAAGAATCCAAGTAAGGGATGAAAATAACTTCTAACCTAAAGAAGACAGAACTGGCAGAGGCAAGGTATTCTCCATCCTCTTGGTAATTCTGACGTCAGATGTCCTCCAGATAGCCCATTTATATGGTCATTATTGTTAGGTGCCGTCAAGTTGGGTCTGACTCATAGTGACACTATGTACAACAGAACAAACTACTCCCCAACACTGTGCCATGCCCAGGACTTTCAGTGCCTCTCTGCTATTCATTGGGGTTTAGATGGATGATTTTTTTTTTCCGGATTGTTGTTTTGAGAGTGAGTTGCCGGGTCTTTCTCTCATTTTTGCAGTGCTGAGGATTGAACTCAGGGCCTCAGAGCACACAATGCACAAAGCTAAAACCCAGCCCCAAACTACACTTTCTGGAAATAAAATCTACCCTAACTTCTGCGAGTTCCTTCTGTTAAATGCATCCTTGAGCCAAGTCGGAGTTCTTTACCAAGTCCCCAGGATCCACAGCTCATGTTTCTTGTAAGTAAGTTTGATAAGGCTTATTAAGAATTTGATCCTTTTCAAGCATCAAATTCTCACTCTGCTTCTGATCCCAGAAGAATTCTTCTTGTGGCCATGGGTCCCTGTGCAGGGAGGAGCAGGTGCAAAACAAAAGAGAACAAGAGCAAATTTGAACTTGGCTGTTATTATGCACATCCCTTGAGTGACTATTTTCTAATCTACATACAATAAATTCAGCAAAGGTTTTCTGTTTGGCATTCTGTTTTGGGAATAGCAGCCCTGGTCCTGATGAGGAGTCTGCTCATTAATAGGAAGAAGAGTTTAAAGATTTTTATATTGTTTAATTCCCATTTTTCTACAAGACAAAGAAACCAAATTTTCTAAATAAGAACATTATCTATCAGAGAGTCAGTGTATTTTGATTTATTTAAGCTATGGTAGTAATATTTCTTGAAAGTCATTCTTTAGCATTACTCAACATAATCTTTTATGGAAGAAGGACATGGAAATCCACTCCCCGAGGAGAACCTGAAAACAATCAGCCATTGAAAACCCTATGAGGGTTGCTATGTGTTGGACCTGACTTGATGGCACCTAACAACAACAACGTAACCTTTTGTTCCAAGGGCGCTTAAATTGTACAACTAACCTCTGAGAAATATCCATGTTGTCAAAGTTGGTTTTATTTGTAATTCAAAGTTGGAAGAATTCTGGATTTTTTTCATTCTGTTATTCTT
Organism: Pedetes capensis; assembly: GCA_007922755.1. Lineage (NCBI taxonomy): Eukaryota > Metazoa > Chordata > Mammalia > Rodentia > Pedetidae > Pedetes > Pedetes capensis. Next base: position 22,917 of record VMDO01003696.1, on the reverse strand, counting down.
TTATTCCTTTATTTATTGATTGCTTTATTGCACATCTCTTCTGTCCCAAACGCTTTTATTAGGTGCAAGTTGCTGCTGATAATAATTCTTAAAACTATACCTTTAAAAAGTACATGAAAATTTCTTTCTCAAATGGTACCAGAATCAACAAAATCCTTAATTTCTACACACACACACACACACACACACACCCCTCACACACATAACACCCTCCAAGGGCTTTCTCTTTTTTAAACTTTTTTATTAGTAATTTTAATGTACAACTTAATGGATCTCATTATGGCATTTCCATATATGCATTTCATTGTACATTGCTCATGTTAACTTCCCCCTTACCCTCTCATGACCCTCCTCCCTCACTCTCTCCCTTCCCACCAATGGTCTCCTTTCTATATGCATGTCCTTTTTGTGAGTATATCTGTCTATATATGTACATTCCAATTTTTCCATGAGGGCAAAATATGTGATACTTTCTTTTTCTCCCATTACCCTTTCTTCTTACCCCCTCCCTCTTTCTTTAGTCCATTATCTTTCCTTACATAAATCTCGTCTTCCTGTCCGCTTTCATGATGTATATGTTTTAATAATGAATATATACTGAAGTCTAACATCCACATATAAGCGAAAGCATGCAATATTTATCTTTCTGGGTCTGACTTAATTCACTTAAAATGATGCTTTCTAATTCTACCCATTTTCCAGCATATTCCATAATTTGGTCCTTCTTTATGGATGAATACAACTCCATGGTGTATATATACCACAATTTCCTTGTCCATTCATCTGTCGATGGACATTCAAAGGAATATAAGTCAATATAACATAGAGATACCTGTTAATCTATGTTTATTGTGGCATTATTCATGATAGCCAAGATCTGGAATCAACAAAGGGCTTTCTTGATTGGGAGGGAAAATTTCAAGGTCTTAAACACCACTTACAGTCCACAAATAGGACTAGGCAATTTTACCTGATTATAGAAGGCAGTTGTTGTTGTTGTTGTTGTTGTTGTTGTTGTTGTTGTTGTTAGGTGCTGTGGAGTCAGGTCTGACTCATAGCAACCCTCACAGGGATTTTGATAGTTGATTACTCCAGGATTGTTTTGGCTGCCACATCCTTCTCCCATTATTTTTATGATGCTGGGATCAAACCAGGGCCTCAGAGAGCACAGAGCAGCACTCTACCAACTGAGCTAAACCTCATCCCAGAAGGCACTTACCCTGCCAATATTTAACTTTAGCTGAGAAGTCTAAAGTCCCTATGGGAGACCCAAGTGTCACTCCAAAGCTTAGAAAAATGTTTTGTGGTCTGCTTTTCTTTTGGACAAAATAAGACTTATTTCTCAAGATGAAGAACAGACAGGCTAAGTCTTGGTGGGCTTACAAGACTTGGAAATAGAAAGAGTCTTGCCTCTGCTCTGCTAGCCCGAGTGACCCTCAGTAAGGGATTTGTGTAAAATAGCCCAAAGAAAACTGTCCTTGGGCTTAGTTGTTCCTAAGTTACAGAAGGGAAAGGCCAAGGGACTTTATTCACAAAATTATTGAATAGCAGAGTTTAAAATAGAATCTATAGGTCGTATTCTTTGTTCATCATTCCATACATCATTCTTCTTCATACTTCTTCAGACTTCATCTTCCATTTTAAATGAGTATGTGACAAAATCCAAACAGAAAACCCAGCATCAACCCATATATAGGAGTTTGACCTTCTGCCCATGTTTTTAATTTCTTTATAATTGTTTCATAAAATCCTGAATACTATCTTAAATATCTATAAATAAAAGTCTTTATGTGGGTCATCTTGATTTCTATAATAAATCTCTGTTGTCCTCTGCCCATAAATCAAACATTGCCCATCTTCTTCAGAACAAATGTTGATATTTTGCCCCTCCTTTTTCAATAGCATCCATATTGTTGTCCACGCCACAAAAAACCTGTATATTTTGTATATTTTTCTCAGTTCTTCTGTTTTAGGAACATCTGAGATTTCATGTGATTGAATTGCCTTATGGCTATAAAATTATCACTAACTCGCATTAATGCACATAATAAAAGAGAGGGAACTTTATATCACTACTTGTGTATGTGCATGAGGTGTATGTAGATGCTCCCTATAGATTCATAATGTACACATGCATATACTATATAAAAACACATTTTACAAACTCTACAGGTAAAAATAAGCATCATAAAGGGAAAGGGGATATGATTTCAGTTCTTTCTTACAATTTTCAGCACTCAAGATACCACAAAAAATAAACACCATATTAAAAATTAAGAGTTTTAAATTCTACTGGTTGTTATATTGTTGTGTTGTTTGTTGGTGCTGTCGAGTCAGGCCCAACACATAGCAACTTTATGTACAGCAGAACAAAACACTTTTTGACATTGTGCCATGCCATGCCCAGCACTATGTTAGTGCTTCTCTGCTCTTCATAGGATTTTGGGTAGCAGATTGTTTCAGGTGTGGGATGCCAGATCCTTTTCTCCTTTTTGCCGTGCTGAGGATCGAACCCAGAGCCTCACAGTACACAGAGCATGCACTCTACCAACTGGGCTAAGCCCTACCCACTTGCTATGTAGTACTACATATTTTGGGGGGCTGGGATTTAGCTCAATTGGTAGAGCGCTGCTCTGCAGTCTCTGAGGTCCCGAATTTGATTCCCAGCACTGCAAAAATGGGAGAAGGATGTGGCAACCCACTCCCAAGGCCATCCCGAAACAGTCAGTCATTGAAAACCCTATGAGGGTAGCTATGAGTCGTACTCAACTCAACGGCATCCAACAACAACAACAACTACATACTTTTAAACATGGATGTATTATAAGAAGTTGTTCTTAATATGCCAAATGTGCTGTAATTCATAAAACTGCAATACATACTCAGCCCAACAAGGAAATATTATTTTGAGATTCTAAGTTCTCTGCTTAAAAACTCTAGATGTTAAGACCACAACTGCCTTGAGACTCCCAAGAAGTAACTGCATAAGTGAAAGAGGACAAAGGGCTGTTTCCAAAACAAAAGAAGCCCTCTGAAAAATAGCTGGCCTAAAGTATGTGAAAAGCATTCCAGTCTTATACACAGACAATGGAATGCTGATTTGAAAAATACAAGTGCAAGAATGGACAATGACAGATTAAAACTCATTAAAATTAAATCAACTCATTTTGTATCCTTAGCTAAAAGGAAAATGACTCTTTTGTAAAAACATGTATGCTCCTTTTCCACCCCTTTATGTGCAATAATCTAGCAAGGCACTTCTCGGGTATTTTAATGTCTGTTCCTATTCCTACAGTATTATATTCTGTAGGAAAAAAAATGCCAAGGCATCAACCCATCTAGGATACATGAGAAACTTTGCAGAAGAAACTTTATTCGACCATCAGCCACTGGGCTGAAACAAAAGGCAGACAATGCTGTCATCATGGTCTCTTTGGGGGCTTTATGTGGAATTCTAATTAACCAACCCTCATTTTCTTTTCAGAGATCAAGAAAAAAAAACAATCTGACTAAAGTTCCTAAGGAATTTGGAAGGAAAATATGAATTTATATGTGGCATATATTAACTGGAGCTCCCTGCAGATTCTACAGGAGACTATTGGAGCATCCATTTAAAACATTTCCTTAAATCTTGAAATTGAAATGCCACTCATTAAGCATTGAACCCCCTAGAATATACTGACTTACAAAACAGAAAACTGTGTGTCTCAGTGTCTTGGGGTCAATTGGAATAAAGTCTGGATGATGAATTCTTGCCACACAAATCCCTTTTGTAGTCCCAATTTAATGGTCTTCTCCTCTCAAACTCTCAAGCTGCATTTAGGACCTGAGAGGAGTAGTTTATTCATTGTTCTGTCCCAAAAATTAGTACAGTGGCTGGTGCACCAGGGATACTTGACAAATATTTATGTTTTTATTTAGAAACTTCTTTTTAGACATATGAAGAAGTAAAAGAAATCAACAAGATCAGGAAACCTCAATGGAGGACTATGAAGCTTTTAACAGAAGCTTCACAGAAAGAAAAAGAAAGAAACCCTCATCTCTCTGTTCCTGCTGCTTAGACTTTATGCCCAAGTTTCTGCAAGGAAATCTTGCAATAATAACCGTAGTAACAGTGGTATAAGGTGAGAGAATGCACAAGTAAATTTGTCCGATTTCCTTTGATTTATAATAAAGCATCCATTTGCATGTTTTGGAAATCTGTGAATCACTTACGCATTTTTGAAAAAATCTTATATAATAGTCAACACAATGTTAAGCATCAGAATTCAGTGTTTGTTGTCAAATCATTTGCCAGCATTCATGCTTGAAAACCTACAAAGTCTGCTCAAATTTTGAAACAAGTACAGATGTGCACACATATAATGAGAATCACGCAACGTAAAACCCACCATTGCCTATATAATATTTTGGTTTTAGGCACCTGTTTATTTGGAAAACATCTGTGGCATGTTTGACAACCAATGTGGGTGAAACAGAGAAGCCCTACACAGTCCCAGACAGGCTGATGTCTGTTTCTCCCTGTGAATTATTCTGAGTCAGTATCTTGATGTTAATATGCTTTCTCTGCCTTTGGTAATTATTCCACTAGGCTTCATAAAGCCTGTTTCCACTCGGGACACAATTACCATAGGTAATTATGTGTAGGCAAATATCTGCCCTTCCATTGGGTAGTCACAATATCATCCATGTTCCAAAACACAAAACTCCCTTTTCAGGGATATACTTGACATGTCATCGTTGAAATAATTAGCATGCTTAGGGGTTTTTTTATGTATAAAAATATCAAATTTTCACCAGAGACTTTTTGTTCCTGTGAAACTCTCTACCATAATAACCTGTGAATTACAATAGAAGGTAATTGGAACACAATATTCCATAGGAACATGCTGAAATATGAAGCTATCACTCTATAGCATTAGCTAAGGAGACAGGTGTAAGAATTTCCAAACACTCTGCCATTTTTGTGAGTTTCTTTTCACACTGTAACTGAAGAATTTCAAGTAGATGAGCCTGAACTAGTCACAATGGAAAGATGATACAAACATATTAAAAGCAAGGACTGTTCTGCATAACTCAGATAAGGCAATTCAAAGCGCAAGGGAGAACCCAGAGATTTTCAGTGCTCATTTGTTTGTACTGGTGGAAGCAATAGTAATATTGATTTTATTTATTTACTTGTATCTTGATTCAAAAGCTGCATCTTACAAAATACAAATAATATAATAGGATTTTTTAAAGCAACCTCAAAACTCTAGTGAAACAAAGAAAAGTGAAATAAAGTCAGAGGTAAATTATTATATACAAAAATCATTCTTTAAAGTCCAAATTTGACACTGAGCTTAGCTGTGACAAAAAGAGAGAAACATGACCAAATTCGAAATGTTCTTGTTCACAAGAAACACAAAAATGGCTGGTATGCAGACAGATAATAATTTCCAAATTAATTCTATTTGGTTTAGAAAGGCATCTTGTGATTCATACTCTACACTGGAATTACTTTCCTACATAGTCTTGATTTTTAGTTATAATGAAAATAGCTTTATTTGTGCACATATATATTCTATATCAACTTTACTCAAATTTTGAGTTATCCAATAGCTTGTTATTAAAATCAATATTTTGGTCATGATCAACTACTTTTTAAAAACAGTATTGATCAAAATGTATCACAAAGGATAATTATTGTTTCATGATTTTTTAAATTATATATTATATAATTTGATGTATATAATATATAACATATACATATAATATATGCACATATTATACATTAGATTGTGAAATTTTAAGTATATTTATTACCATAGGTTGTGCCTCAACATTTTTTAATCTCCTCTGCTAGTCTGATGAAGTCTGCTTGCTTTCATTAGACAAATACAGGAAAGCAGATGTGAGAAATCCACAGAAGAGAGCTGAGAGGAAGGCAGTTGTACCCAGACAAGGCAAATTCTCTGGACAATCTTAGTGAGATTTATATAACCACAACAAGTCCCAAAAAACAATTACCTCTGACTGCTCGCTGCTATTTCTTTTGAAGATGAATTTTGATTTGTAGTATTAAGAAGATAGTGTCATATTAAAGTCATCTTTAAATCACAATTCAAATGATAATACTGACACCTACCTCAGGGTCCAGCTCAGAGAAACCCAGAGCTGGGTGACTTCTCCACTCTAACCCTCCCAAGCACAATCAATGGCTCCCCATTACATCCTATGGGCTCATTTGGAGCCCTGATGACATTTTCAAATGCACAGCCATCTCCCTCATTGAACTGAGAACCTTCAAAGACAGAGATTATTTCTGTCTAGAATCAATCATCCTGCTCAGAGCTTTGTAGGCAAAGTATATTTGTGAAGAGAATGCATGCATGAATAAATAACTGAATAGTCACCCTTACTCCTGTGTTTCTCTGAAGCAATCAAAATCTGTTCTCAAAATGAACACCTTACATCCCAAGATTCTATGAGCTTTTAAGAACTGAGAAAAGGGTCTTTAATGTTCATGTCATCTCTTCTAATTTTTAAAATTAGTATTGATGCTTATCAAAGATATCAGACCAGTTGGGACATGGTAGGACATGCCTGCAACCCCAGCCCTCAGGAGATGGGAGCAGGAATAAGTTTGAGGCCAGCCAGAGATACATAGCAAGATCCTATCTCAAAAAATTAATTAATTAAAAAGCAGGTTAATATCCATTTTTCCACTGACACAGAGGGACCAGCAGTGTGTGAATGTGCAAGGTAACAGCTGTACTCACCCTGTTTCACTCCAATTCCTTTTGATACTAACAGAGTAGAGGACCATTAGTTCCTAAGTGGGAGATTGGATGGTGGAATCTGTTAACCCAATCACTATTCCCTGGGATGGAGCAAGAAAGAGAAAGAGCAGCCACATACAGGCTGTAACTTCTAAAACAGGTATGTCATAATTACTACTTCCTAGCAATTTTTAAAAATGAAGTGAATGGCAGTGATAAATTTTAGTCAACTCATCAAAACTTTTTGGTGTTTGCTGTTTTTTGATAGAAAGTCATTCTCCATTTCCTCTAGGATCTGCGGGGGTGAGATAGAGTAAGCAGTCATCTTGAAGGCTACACAAGCTATACATTTCAAAGAAGATGTTTTGCTTCATCTTTCTCAGTCCCATGTTTGTATCCAAGATCTCTGTGAAGTAGAAAGCAATACACTCTGGAGGAAATTGTTTGCAAACCAAAGAGAAAATTCAAAATTACAGGTCAGAGTCATTTGCTTGCAGTTATAATGAAAATTCATGGTTAGATTTCAGAGTGCTGCTTGATCATGAAAGAATTGTTTGTGGTGTCTTACCTGAGAAATTAGATCATGGGCTCTTAATCTCACCCTATCTCCCAGCTGTTATGAAGAAAAGTAAGTCAGCAACATTCGGAAGAATCCCATCAAAGTCCTCCAAGTTAATGAGAAGCTTTTAATGGAGAAAAGGCATTGACAGAAGCTGTTATATCCCACTACAGGAATCAGCCTTGCTGGGGAGAGCTTAATCCCAAGGCAGGTGTGGTGAAGCCCATAGGACGATGCACCCTGCTCTGGACAGGCAGAGAATTAGTGAAACCTAAGAAAAACCTGCAAAGCCCATCCAGAAATGTGTTCAGTTCTAAAACAGCTCTCCATTTGTTCCACCCTCATGTCATCAGACTACAAGGAATGTGGGGAAAGCAACAGTTATCAAACTATAGCTGAGAAAGAAGACTAAGGGTTTCTGGGAAGAAAATGATGGATAAATGAAAGATATGAGGAAAGCCAGTTAGGTTAAAAATAAGCAGAATAGAAAGAAACAGTATAAGAACTATGTAAACATCCTATAATCAAAAGGAAGGAAGGAAAGAAGGAAGGGGACAAAGAGAAAAAGAAAATATACCATAACTTGCAAAAACAAGGTAAGAACACAGATTAGCAGAACAGAAAAAAAACAGAAGCAGTTAAAATATGCATTATTTTAAAAGTAATATGAACAGAACATCTGTAAAATGAGTGCCCAAACTAAAGTGGTAAATAGCAAAGACACAATGAAGTGAAAAGGAACATAATAAATTAGAAACAGGAAAAAAGAAAATGCACATTACTAACAATGGAATGGAACTGATAGTAAAAATTTCAAACTTTGCAAGCCATAGAGTCTCCGTCACAGACACTCATCTTTGCTCATATAATCAGAATGCAACCGCAGACAACATATAAACAAATTAGCTTGGCTTTATCCAATAAAAACTTCAGTTACAAAAACTGTTGGCAGGTGGGTTTGGCCTATAGTCTGTAGTTTGCCAATCCCTAGTTTATAGGACTGAACATACATGAAATAGGAAAAACATTTTGATATACAATGCAGGAAAATTTCATGAGAATATGTAAAGAACTGAGTTTCTGGGTGAAAATAGAGTGCTGAACACCACTGAATGATCCGAATACATCATATGATCATCAGGGTGATGCAGTATGATAAGGTAGATAAAGGAGAATTTAGTAACTATGGCCACAATTTGGAGCCATAAGACCTGGGTCTAAATCTTGGCTCTACCACTTACTATCAAGATCCTTCACTTCGTAAGAATCACTTTACTCATCAGATAAGTACAAATAGTATCCTGCTACCTCAACAAAATGGTTGTTGTTACGTGTTGTCAAGTTCAACTCATAGCCACCCTCATAGGGTTTTCAATGGCTGATTGTTTCGGGATTGTTTTGGGGAGTGGATTGCCACATCCTTCTCTCATTTTTGCAGTGCTGGGGAATCAAATCCAGTTCCTGAGAGAGTGCAGAACAGAACTGAGTGAAACCCCAACCCCAATAAAATGGTATTAGTGGTTAAGTATATTAATATACGTGAAGTGTTTAGAGTAGTGTGTTGGCATATTAATTGGCTATTAGTGTGATCAACAGCAAGACATGCACAAATTAAATGATCAAACTTTAAAAACAGAGCTGGGTCCAGTGGCGCACACCTATAATCCTAGTGATCCAGGAGGCAGAGGCAGGAGGATCGCAAGTTCGAGACCAGAGGCAGTCTGCATAATTTAGCAAGACCCTGTCTCAAAAAAGAAAAAAAGAAAAAAGAAATGAGCTAGGCATGGAGCTCAATGGTCCAGCACTTGCAAGGCATGCAAGCTCAAGGCCCTGGGTTCAACCCCTAGTACCACCACCAAAAAAAAAAAAAAAAAAAAAAAAAAAAAAAAAAAAAAAAAAAAAAAAAAAAAAAAAAAAAAAAAAAAAAAAAAAAAAAAAAAAAAAAAAAAAAAAAAAAAAAAAAAAAAAAAAAAAAAAAAAAAA
>VMDO01003696.1:0-13514 GCA_007922755.1 Pedetes capensis | reverse complement strand
ATTAACCTCATGCTTTTCCATAGCAATATTCCATTCCAGAAGTAAACAGAACAATGCCTATAACATAGCAAGGGGCAGTATGTGTATCAAAAAACAGTACACCAAGTCAAGTGTTCCAAGTGTAAGGGCAATAGGCTGGCATATTCAAATGAAAGAACTCTGAGAATGAAGAACTTACAACCCCCTTACTAAAAAAACTCAAGTAAATAAAAATATTTTAAACCACGTGACAATAAAATTCAACCAACCATGTGATAAATTAAAAAGTAAATTCAGTAATGGAAAACTTGTGGTAAAAAGACTAGCATTGAGCAATGTTTCCATTTAAATAGAGAACTCATAAGGATCAATAGAGGGAATCATGTTTGCAGAATAAAATGTAATGCTACAATGTTAACAGGAAAACATCTGAAACAAAAACCAAGAGATACAGGGAAAAAAGGAAAAAGAAGTAGAAGAGTCCTTATCACTTCATATTTCCTTTTTAATATGTAATTTTTTAAGTCATTGACTATGATCTTATGCCATAAGAGTACAAAAGGGTAAGGGGGAACCTATATGAATAATGTATATCAAAATATATATGTAAATACCACAATGAAAAGCATGTCAGAATGAATCACATTAAGGTGTACATTAAAAATGTCCAATAAAAAAAGAATTATTTCCTGTTCATTAAGAAACATAGGGAATTCCTTATATTTCATTTCAGCTTCTTTTTCTTCTAAAATTTAAATAAGCTTAAATAAAATTTAACTCAAATAGAAATAAAGGTAGTATTTTTAGACATGATATGATTGCATTATTTAAATATTATTTTTCAATTATCAATTGAATCATTTGTCTTTTCTCTCTGTGTATATCCAGAAAAAGATATGCAGGATTGCTGGGCACCTTGGTGCATGCCTGTAATCCTAGTTACTTGGGAGGCTGAGGCAGGAAGATCATGAGTTCAAGGCCAGAAGCAGCCTGAGCAATTTAGGGAGACCTTGACTCAAAAGAAAGCATGTCAAAGAGGCGAAGGTGTAGTGCAGTGGTAGAGTACTTGCCTAGCATTTGCAAGGCCCTGGGTTCAAAAAAAAAAAAAAAAAAAAAAGATTATGCAACAAGTGAGCATAGTGGAACAAGACTGTAATCCTAGCACTTGGAGGACTGAAGCAGGAGTTTCAGGCTAGCCTTGTCTACACAGCAAGGTCCAGGTCAGCCTGAACTATATAGTGAGACCCTCTCCCAAAAAAAAAAAAAAAAGAAAAGAAAAGAAAAGAAAGAAAAAGGCCAGGTGTGAAGTGGTTCACTCCTGTAATCCCAGTGACTCAGGAGGCAGAGGCAGGAAGATTACACGTTCAAGGCCAGAAGTAGCTGATATAATTTAGCAAGACCCTGTCTCAAGATAAAAAATAAAAAATGGTCTGGAGGAGCAGCCTAGTGATAGAGCACTTGCAAGATATACAGAAGACCCTGGGTTCAACTCCTAAGTACCAAAAAAAAAAAAAAAAAAAAGACTATGCACCCTCTAAATGTAGAAGAATACCAGCCCCTGATATCATTACCCTGGCTAACCAACGAGACATTTTCACTTTGTTCTAAAGAAGTCAGTTGAAACTAAACCAAGCTGTCTTCTTTAAACACTCTTTTTAATATTTTGAAAATTAATTTTGACTCAGAACTCTCTTTTACATAGATTAATTTAACTTCTTTGTCCACAGTGCAGTCCAGGAAGCATCACCAATATACCACCCATTGTGTTTTTGACATGTAATAAGAGATTATAACTCTATATGAGTATATGGGGCTATTGAAAGCCAGAGCAGTCCTTTGGATCATTTGGATTCTAATCCTAGACGCTAAGCATTTGTAGGAAAAAATAACCCAAAATCAGGGAGAGGCCTCAAGAGACCATTTGGCCCAGGCTTTTTTGAGTTAAGGGATCAAATATTTTTCCTAAACTTTTAATTAAACTACAAGATGAAAGGTTTTCAGATTTTATTTATCACCACTGAGTTAAGTGGTTTTCAAATAATTATTGAGGAGAGGAACGTGGGAGGTTAAAATAAAAACTCTCATTTAGTTTCCTTCACACATCTGCCCCTGAAAAATCTTTTCTGAACTCCAATTTTTTTTAATTTTCTGAAAGAACAAATTGGAATATGAAAAGGCATGAGAATCCTAAATGTCTGGCTCACATCCTCTCAAGAAAGAAGAATTTTTCCATGTGTTTACGAGTTAGTAGCCAGACACAAGCACTAATTTTTCAGCCCAGAGATCTCCAATTTCCACTATAATGCATTTAAATCTCTGCACACTAGAATGTTTTTATAAACCATGCCAGTCAAATATGTCTAAAACAATGTTGCTTGATTCTTTTCCTAAGTTAGCTTTATACCAATTAGCTATTATTCAGTACTCAGCCCCCTCAAAGACACCATTCCACTCTCTTTATTCTTGACTATCTTATTAATTTTGACATTTTTCCTTTTATACATTAAAGTAGCAATAGCAGCACTATCAAATTCATCAAGTAGAGAAAGATACTTCCAACTTGAAATCTAATTAATTTTTCATGTTCATTATCTTTTAAGAGTGTTTCTTATAAAAGGACATTATCGGCTCCTCTTTTCATGATAATTGATGCAGTTCTACCTCACCCTTTTACTTTTTTCTAATAAGTGAGGAAAGACCTTTAATACTTATACTTACAATTCTTTCCAGTGACTTTTTTAAAGATAAGTATTAAATATGTCATTCAGGATGCATAATATGTTACAAAAATCAGATCCATTAGAGTAAGAAACTCATTAAGGGATAAGTTTAAAGAGTTTATAGAAGTACACTATTACTTTATGAAGCACTGATCTGTTAATATGAAATGTACTAACGGGCATTGCATTTATTTTTAAGAAATCATAATTAAGAAAACTATTTCAATGACAATATAACAAACTTCATATTGAATAATTTTAAACACTGGTTCCCAATGACATATAGTAAATTCTCTTAAAGGAAAAATTGTATGTTAGAAAGAATGAATGAATATGTGTATGTTCATTTATGTTTTAGGAAATAAAAGGCAAATACTCTGGATAGTAAAAATCTACTTCATGTACCTAAAGGTCTAGCTGAGCCTTGAAAATGAATAATAAATCAATATATTATAGGAAATTTTAATAATTTTTAATGCTAGCATTTAAAAATTAGAAGTGAAAGTTTCCATTTGTTGTTGGAAAACAATTCCCTATAAATACACTTATTTAAGCCTGCTAGAAGAATGACTGAGACTATGGAGTAGTCCCTGTATCTATCCTCAGCTAGTCCACCCTGATGGTTCAGAAAGCTACTGATCACTCAAGGACAGTCATCAATTGTCAAAAGAAAATGAAAAGACTTCTGTATCTGGAGTAAAGGGAGAAAAGAAGGGATAACTAGCTGAAATGAATGTAATACCAAAGATTGAGCTAGTAGATCCCTTAAGGTATTGCCTAGGTAGAAAGAAAGAAAGAAAGAGAAAGAGAATGACAGAGAAGGGGAGTGGGGAGCTTGTACCTGAAGACAACTTCTCTTCAAATGTGAACTCATGACAACGCATTTTTTTGTACAGAGATACATATACACTGAATCCCAGAGAACTATTAATCCAGATGAACCCAGGTTGCCTAACAAGTCAAAAATGAAAGGAAGGTCCAGTTCAAATCCACTAAGACTTATTAAAGACCCTAGAGGAGTATTCACTTTTTGTGCCCTCTCTCATGTTTAATTGTGATGTTGTAGGAGCTAATCCTTCCTTTCCTCCTGTGGAGTTCTCTTCTCTGCAATGGAAGTATACTTTCACACTTGAGAATCTACAGAACATATTAGCAAATTGAAACCATAGCTTTTGCCTAATGAGGGGCATTTTTCTCTGTGAAAATCTAGCTAGTTCATTAACTAGAATCGAAACCATATACTCAGCTTCATTAGGCACATGTCTTTTCAACTGGGATATCCAACCCAAAAAGACATTGAAATGCATGTTGTATGGAAAGAAAAATTCTGAAGATTCATATAAACATATACCTTTGATTTAAATATAAAAAAGAATATTTAAGGGAACAAGAAAATAGTTAACAATAAGAAAAAGTAACCATGACAAAAAGAATTAGAAAATTTGACACTTTTACCTTAATTACTCCAAGTCTCATCATTGCAGAACAGAGTTTGGCAGTTTTCTGGAGAATGTACAATGCAATGCCCCTACTGAATAATCCATAGTCTCATGTCTAAAAAATCACATCAAAAATAAAAGTCTCTCGCAGGCAAAATTTCTTTTAAAAAGCTAACTTACAACATAATTTCAGCACTCTCTGAAATTATAGGATTTTTTAATTCATTTGCCCTAACTGTAGCTACTTACATCTCAATTCTTTTTCTCTATCATAGAGGAAAACCAAGCAGAATTTGGAGAAAGAAGTTAAAAGGTGAGCAGCTTTATGGAGATGAATAAGCTAACATTCCCTGGTCATGAGTTTTTGTGCTATACAAAAAAAAAAAAAAAAAAAAAAGAGGGTAAGTCTCATCTTCAATGGATGAATCTTCAATCACATTCTAATTAAACCCAACTGTAACATCATCATCTTCTCCATTTAGTCTTCAATTAGATATGCAGAGTTTAAATGATCACTTTTCCTTAGGTATGTGCATACTTCCTCCCTGTTGATACCTTCTTCAGGGGAGATCATTTCTGTGTCCTACAAAAGTGGTTCTGCATCCATGATCATTATCATTATTAAGCATTTATGAAGCACTTTAGGCTTATTTACTAGAACTCATGATGTACGTAGAAGATAAGTTGGCATAATGGACTTCTTACAAATGAGAAAATGGAGGTTAAATGACTTAGCCAAGGTCACATAGGTAATTTGGATAAAAGACTCAAAGCTCCTGACTTCTCATTTAGTACCTAAATGAAAACTCTTAAGTGGCACAAAAAGTTATCCACTTCAAAAATGTATGTCTCAACTTTTGCTGAACATAAGTAACAAGAAAGGTGATTTTTTTGCTCTAACATCATCACTGATGGCATTGTTTTAGTGGGTTTGTGATGTCAGGGCAATGTCTGTAAATTTCTCTTGGTCTTGCTTTCTTGGTCCAAAGATCATAGCTCCAGCTCCAGGCAATATATCAGCATTCAAGACAGTATAGAGGGGGAAAAATGTTACCAACTCCAGATAGCTCCATCCAAATAGTAAAAATTTTCCCAGAAAATTGCCAGTATAGTACTATTTGAAAGACTTCGTTAAGAGAGGTTCATAACATGAATATTTAACTTTCTATTGTCTATAATATAGACAGCAACAAAAAAGAAATCAAGACAATTGTGTCAAACAACTAATGGTGTCTGCCAGTTACTTGCAGAATTTTCTGTTGAATATTCATTGCTAAGCATTGCTTGGTTGTATTACATACTAGTGCTTGTTAACAAAGAAGTGTGATCCAGTTCCTAGAATTTTTTTTTGATTGAGATAAAAAACTTATAAGTCGAGAAAAAGTGTATCCCCTGATTTAATTTGGTGAAACAAGGTGAATTGTAAAAAACTAACCATCAGCCATTGAAACCCTATGAATAGCAGAGGAACACTGACATAGAGCCAGATAAGGCACAGTATCAGGTAGTGTTTCATTCTGTTGTACATAGCGTTGCTATGAGTCTGACCCAACTCAACAGCACCTAACAATAACAACAACATGTTAATGTTGGTAGATTACATCTATAAGGTCCAGTTTATTGTATTCTAAGGAAGTACAGATTGAAAATGTTATGTTAGTATAGGTAGGTGACCACACATTTCCCGGCATTCATACCTTTCCTTTCTTTGAATCAATGCCCTACAAATGTATCTCCTTTATCTTCCTCTTCTGTGATTACCCAAAGCCTATCTGCTTTTAAAGTTTAAGTTAACTCTTAGCTCTCCCATGAATGTCCTCCATCCCTTCATCCCAAGGCTCAGTCAGTTATTGGACATACCACACTTTATCTTGCTGGAACATTTCCCACCTCCTATGGGACTATTTACCAATTATGAAGATTCATGATATAATTTTTCATTTATGAATCAGGTGTGGTGACACACATTTATAATCCCAGCAACTTGAGAGGTGGAGGCAGGGGGATTACAAGTTCAAGGCCAGAGGCAGCCTGAATAACCTAGGGAAACCCTGTCTCAAAATGAAAAGTAAAAAATGGGCATAGGTTGCAGCTCAGTGGTAGAACGCTTGCTATGCATACGTGAGGCCCTGGGTTCAACCCTGCAGTACTGAAAATAATAATTTTTCATTCATGTTTGCGTCACAAGTTCAAGGACTATGGCCTCTCTTCTCTTTTGTATCTATAATTGCAATCTATAGAACTGCAGCTACCAATTATTGGGTACCTAACATGTGTCAGCTAAATAATTTACATTTATTATCTTAATTCTTACAATGATTCTATGAAACCACCATTATCATTATCATCATTT
The DNA here is from genome assembly GCA_007922755.1 of Pedetes capensis. NCBI lineage: Eukaryota > Metazoa > Chordata > Mammalia > Rodentia > Pedetidae > Pedetes > Pedetes capensis. The sequence goes on along the minus strand of VMDO01003696.1, from coordinate 7,023 downwards.
AATTTTGAGGTATTTCAAGTTCAGGAAAGAAGGAAGAAAGGAGGGAAGGACAGAAGGAATGAAGGAAAAAAGAAAGTTGAGGTGGGGTGAGTAAGTAGAGAAAAGGGCTAGTAGGCAGGGAGCAAGCAGAGATGGATTTACCATAAGAATAATAAAACTTAAGCTTCAGGGACCATTAATTGCTTGGGCTTTCCCAAGACTGTAACAGTGCACAGTAGGGCAACTGTTGATTATAACAATCTATGATATATTTCAAAGTGTTTAGAAAAGAAAAGTGATTACTATTTGAGGAGATGGAAATGCTGACTACCATGATTTAATTGTTGTTGTTGTTGTTAGGTGCCACTGAGTCAGATCCAACTCAGAGTGACCCTATGTACAATAGAAGGAAACACTTTACAATTCTGTGCCAGGCACATGATCTCTTTATGTTTGAGCCCGTTGTTGCAGCACAGTGTCAATCCATCTAGTTGAGGGTCTTCTTTTTTATTACTGACCTACCACTCTCCCAAACATGATGTCCTTCAGAGATTGGTCTATCCTGACTACATGTCCAAAATACATAAGATAAGGTCTAGCCAACCTTGTTTTCAAAGAGCACTCTGGTTGCACTTCTTTTAACATGGATCTATTGGCTCTTTTGGCAGTCCATGGTATATTCAATACTCATTTCCAGCACCATAATTCAAAAACATCAATTTTTCCCCTATCTCCCTTATTAAGTGTTCAGCTTTCCACAACTGTATGATGCAACTGACGATAGCACGGCATGAGTCAGGCACATCTTCATCTTCCATGTGACGTCTTTACCTTTCAAAAGTTTGTTGTTGTAGTTAGATGCCGTCAAGTTGGATCTGTCTCATAGTGAACCTCATAGTGTTTTCAGTGGTTGATTGTTTCAAGAGTAAGAGGTCTTTTGCAACAGCTTTTCCCAATGCAATGCATCTTTTGATTTCTTGACTGCTGCTTCCATGGGTGTTGATTGTAGAACCAAGAAAAGCAAAATCTTGGACAACCTCAATCTTTTCTCCATTTATCATGAAGATGTGTACTGACCCAGTTGTAAGGAATTTTGTTTTCTTGAGTGGGCTGCCATGTCCTTCTCCCATTTTTGTGGTACTGGGGATTGAACCCAGGGACTCAGAAAGTACAGAGCAGCACTCTACCAACTGAGCTAAATCCAAGGCCCCTGATTTAATTGTGTATGTTTCAAATTACCATAATGTATCCCATAAAAATATACAAGTATTGAGCAGCAAAAATAAGAGTCTCTAGTAGTATGTTTTTGCAATTTTTTGGTGTTTTCAATAATAAATATATTTTAATTGCAATTAGTTAAGACATCTATCTGTTTTCACTAAGCCTCTCCCTCTGTCTTGTTTGCCTCATATGTAGGGACACTGGAGTGGCCATTTATAATTCTGGATACAACAAATATTAAGTCAAGTTTAAGGTGCATTTGATTTGGATTTGGCAGAATATGTTTATGTAATATGCAATTATTTGCATGTATAATTATTACTTTTAGTCTCCTAGAATAAGAATAAGTTCTAGGAAAATTCCTACTGCCCTTTGTGCCAATTTACCAGGCTCATTATATGAAGGCACCATATACATTTATCAGACACAACACTGCCTTATGAATGTGGCCTACAGTGCCTGGCTCAAAAAGAATTTTTGTAGTAGATGAGAAAGAGAGATAGAAATGAATGGAGCCATCCAGGTAGTGTTATGCACACCTGTAATCCCAGGAACCCAGGAGGTTGAGGCAGGAGTATCGTGAGCTAGAGACCAGAGACAGCCTGTGCACGTTAGAAAGACTCTGTCTCAAGATCATTTTAAAAAAAATATTTAAGTGGCTTGGGATGAATCTCAGTTGTAGAGCACTCCCTTTGTAAGCACAAAGCACTGGATTCAAGCCCCTCCCAGTACTGCAATAGAACAAAAGGAGGAAAAAAGGAAGGAAGGAAGGAAGGAAGGAAGGAAGGAAGGAAGGAAGGAAGGAAGGAAGGGAAGGAAGGAAACAAAGGAAGGTATGGAGCCAGAGCTAGTTTCTGAAAAATTTTTCTAAGTATCAGAAACATAAAATTGTAAGCAGGAAATGTATTTAAAACGTAGTTAAAATGTAAGCTCTCACCTCTAAGAAATATTCTAACAAAGACTATCCATTAAAAAGCCCTTTATATTTATTTTCTTTTAGATGGAAATTCTATTTTATCAGCATCCCTATGTTTGTCGGAACCAAATAATAGTGATAAACAGTAAGTATGTCTGTGAGTGGCTCCACGTGTTTTATGCATTCTAGTGTGTATAAAGGCCATGACACAGTCAATAACAAAAAGTATAGCAAAAAGAAACTTTTCTAAACTGTCAATAGAACAATACAAATTTCCATCAATTGTGCTAAAGGAAAGAATGAATTAAGGGAGACAGGAGAAGAACTGATGCTTTGCAGTTATGGTGCTGGAGACAAATATTGAATATACCATGGACTGCCATAAGAACCAACAAATCTGACCTAGAAGAAGTGCAACTGGAGTGTTCTTTGGAAGCAAGGATGGCTAGACTGCATCTTATGTATTTTGGACATGTAGTAAGGAGGGACCAATTCCTGGAGAAGGACATGATGTTTGGGAGAGTGGCAAGTCAACAACAAAAAAAAGGAAAACTCTCAACTAGATAGATTGATACAGTAACAATGGGCTCAAACATAAAAAAGATCATGTGCCTGACACAGAGTAGGGGAGTTCTGTTATATGGAGGGTCACTATGAGTCAGACCCAACTTGATGACACCTAACAAGAACAAGAACATGTATCTCAAGAGATAAAAACAATTAGTGAACTAAATACAATTACTAAAAATAGGTAGTTGAGGAAAATATAATCAGGAAGGTCACTAAGAATGTTATTAAGGAATAAATTAATAAGGAGATATGATGTTATTTTTCTAAATTGTCTGATAATTGTGATGATTGAGATTTTTAAAATCATAATTTTTTTCATTTTAAACAAACATTTTACATTTATGATTTTGTATTGTTTTTTCTTAACGAGATCCCAAATATTGCCTAAGCTTATGATTCCTCATAACATAGTTCTGTCTCTGAAAGAGGGAAGGAAACACACAACAGATAATCAGTATCTAAGCATTTCATTCTCAGTTGGTAGAGCACCGCTCTGCAGTCTCTGAGGTCCTGGGTTTGATTCCCAGCACCGCAAAAATGGCAGAAGGATGTGGCAATCCACTCCAAGGCAATCCCGAAACAATCAGCCATTGAAAACCCTATGAGGGTCACTATGTGTCTGACACAACTCAACAGCACCTAACAACAACAACAACAAGCATTTCCCTAAGCCATGAACAAGACAACGTACCTATTTTCATGCAGGACTACAGGTTTCCACTATGGTAGTGAGAAAAGCACCTTTCTCCAAGGAGAAATCTACAGAAGCTCTTTTTAAAGCCTCTGGTCCAATATGGGATTATCTAGATCATTTATGGGCAACCTGGGTAGGAAAGACTGGGAACAGAATACTTATTAATTTAACTTTTGAAGATATTCAATATTTGTCTACAATTTTCAGTGCAGAATCAAGGATCCCAGCATTAGTGTAATAATGGAAATATGCCATATAAACAAAAAAATTGTTAAATCAGTTAATGAAGAGTTCAATATCTACAGCAGAGATGGTAGAGATAAATGGTGAATGCTTTCAGCAAGACAAAGTGGCTCCGATGATTAGAAGAGAGAACAAGCAAGCTAGGGGCAGTAGTGCATGCCTGTAACCCCAGCAACTGGGCAGGCGGAGCCAGGAGGATTGCAAGTTTGAGACCAGAGGCAGCTTGCATAATTTAGTGAGACCTTGTCTCAAAAAGTGAGAAAAAAAAAAAAGGAAAGAGAACAAGGTATAAAGATAGAGAACAAAAAAAGGGCAAATGACAACAAGAGAAGATGAGCAAGGAACAATTAGTAAAAGTATAGAGGAATGAGTGCCCAGCACTGATGCACACAGCTCCATCACGCATCGCTGCTGTCCAAACTTGCCATCTGAGGGTTTGTGGCACTTGACAAAAGAATGGTCATGTTACAGGCTCAATAGCTCAGCTGTGCGTAGTTCATTGTGACTTTGGCTGGCTCAATGTATAACTAGAAAAGAAGTGAGAAAAAAAAAAACTGAGAGGTCATGGAAAACACCCTGGGAATGACAGAGGGAAATGAGAGAATGACAAGAAAGATAACCAGATGCAGAGAAGGGCTGAGGATCCCCAGATAGACTTAAGTAGCAACAATAACAACTGTTCCAGCTCCATAGGTTGTCAATTGTCTGAAGCTATCCCTACAATCTTCTTTTCTCTACTTTTACCAAATGCTGTTGGCTTAGGGAAGAATAGCGTTCATGACGTGGGACTCCTGGATGAACTGGAGCCCAGGGGCAACCAATGATTTTCCAGTAGAAAGCACAGCAAAAGGAACCAAGATATCTTGGAAGGACTTATTGTTGGCATTTTACTAGATATGCCCAAATGGTAAGAATAATAGTAAATGCTTCTCTTGAGTGTGTGTCTTGGACCAGATGGTAGGCTAAGTACTTTACAAACATGCACTGTGCATAAAAGCACTGTAAAGTACATGTAAGTATTATTTCAAGTTTATAAGTTGAAAAAAGTCTGGCCTCAAAGAAGTTTTAAACTATGCTTAAGAGGGCTAAGGGAGCTAAGGATGTAGCTCAAGAGGTAGAGTGCTTGCCTAGCACTCACAAAGCCCTTGGGTCAATTGCAAACACACACACACACACACACACACACACACACACACACAGGTATGTATGTATGTATATATATGAAACAGAAACAAAGGGAGAAAGGAAAGAAATGAGGAAACAAAGAAATGAAGAAACAAAGAAATGAAGAAACAGAGGGAGAGAGAAACAGAAAAGAACAAGGAAAAGAAAGAAAAGGAAAGGAAAAAGAAGACAGAAAAGAAAAGAAAGGAGAAGAAAAAAGAATGAGGAAATGAAACAAAGGGAGAGAGAAATGGGGAAACAAAGGGAGAAAAACAGAAAAAGGAAAAGGAAAAGAAAGGAAAGGAAAGAAAGAAAGAAAAGAAAAAGGAAAATGTTCAAGGTGATAGAAATAGTAATTGAAATTTTAAGATAGTTTTTTTTTTAAATACAGAATTCAGGTTCTTTAAACAGCATCAAATTATTACATTGTATCCCATATATATGTGCAATTGAAATAACCTAAAAAATGTAAAAAACTAAAAACTGCATCACAGTACCTATTAAAAAGAGAAATGCTCAACTCTAACTTAAATTGGAAGCAAACAACCTCTATTTGTGATTTTGCTCACTTAAAGCCACAGATAAGATGACACTCCAACTCTTCATTTTTCTGCCTTTTACATTCACCCACATACATCTGTGTCTACAGCGTAGGCATTTCACTGCCTCAAGTAGAAAACATTGTAACAGTTCATTTTGAATCCTGCTTTTTTCATGTTTCTTATTAGAAAGAAATATCCAGATCTTGATCCCAATGTCTTAATTAATGCTCCAAACAAATACTAGAGTCAGTTGTTGGGAGTGTTTTGTAGCCCACCCTTGAAGGGTGATGAACTTGAGTTTTGTTAATGAGCACCCGGTGACATCCAGCATTCCCTTAGAACCCATGTATCAAGTCATTCACTATAGACAGCTCCTCTGCATGCAGACTGGAGATAACTACGCTATTGTTTAACTCTCAGTAGCTTGCTAGTTTAATGCATTTTTACACTAATAAAAAACAGCTGAGGTACTAATTTCCATTAGGAACTAATGGCCCACAAAATTTCTTGTTATAGATTGAAGCTGTGTTTGAATTAGAAGCATTAGACTTCTCTTCATTCTCTATAACTTAAAAATCCAAAATTGAAATTATATTTTTACCATCAAATATATAGATTATCTCCTTTAAACCATATTGAATTAGAAGCCACTATGGTTCTGTTTCTTTGCTATTCATAGGGTTTTCAATGGGTAGTTGTTTTGAGAGTGGTTCGCCAGGTCCTACTCTCTAGTCTGTCTTATTCTGGAAGCTCAGCTGAAACTGTCCACCATGGTTGACCCTGCTGGTATCTGAGATACTGAGATAGCCTTCAGCCTCATCGCAACATGTTCGAATAGAACAAGGAAATACTGCGTGGTTTAAAGTTGAGAAAGGTGTGCCCCATGGCTGTATACTTCCACCATATCTCTTCAATTTATATGTTGAGCAAATAATCCAAGAAGCTGGACTTTATGAGGAAGAATGTGGCATTAGGATTGGAGGAAGAGTCATTAATAACCTGCATCATGAAGATGACACAACTCTGCTTGCTGAAAGTGAAGATTTAAAACATTTACTGATGAAGATCAAAGAACATAGCCTTCGGTATGGATTGCAACTAAACATTGACAAAACAAAAATCCTTACAACTGGGTCAGTATGCAACTTCATGATAAATGGAGAAAAGATTTAGGTTGTCCATGATTTTGCTTTGCTTGGCTCTATTATCAACACCTGTGGAAGCAGCAGTGGAAAAATTAAAAGACCCATTGTTTTGGAAAAAGCTGTGGCAAAAGATCTCTTTAGAATATTGAAAACTAAAGATGTCACATTGAAGACAAAGGTGCGCCTGACTCATGCCATGGTATTTTCAGTCATATAGTAGAGTTGCGAAAGCTGGACATTGAACAAGGGAGACAGGAGAACAATTGATGCTTTTGAATTATGGTGCTGGGGATGATTATTGAATATACCATGGAATGTCAAAAGAACCAACAGATCTGTCCTAGAAGAATTGCAACCAGAGTGTTCCTTGGAAGCAAAGATGGCCAGACTGCATCTTACATATTTTGGACATGTAGTCAGGATGGAACAATCCCTGGAGAAGGGCATCATGTTTGGGAGAGTAGTAGGTCAACCAGAAAAAGGAAAACACTCCACCAGATGAATTGACACAGTGTCTGCAACAATGGGCTTAAACATAAATAAGATCGT
>VMDO01003695.1:79946-138430 GCA_007922755.1 Pedetes capensis | reverse complement strand
GCATTTGATTGTGTGGATCATAACAAATTATGGATAACACTTCGGAAAATGGGAATACCAGAACACCTAATTGTGCTCATGAGAAATCTGTACATGAACCAGGAGGCAGTTGTTCGAATAGAACAAGGAAACACTGAGTGGTTTAAAGTTGAGAAAGGTGTGCGTCAGGGCTGTATACTCTCACCCTATCTCTTCAATTAAAAATATAAATACCAAACCAGTAGCTAATCACCTACACTAACACTGAACTATTAGCCAATTGTTAACAACAACAACAAAAAAAACACAAGACAACCATTACACTATTGCTGTGTGTAACTGCAGAAAAGGAAGAAGTACCTAATGCTATTGCTGAGGCTATGTTAAATTCATTTGACTATGGCTTGGGTGGCTTGGGGAAAAATTATTTATTCATTGATTAATTTTCTTTTCGTTTTTTGTAATAGTACTGAGGGGTTGAACCCAGGGCTTCATGCATGTTAGGCAGGTGCTCTACCACTGATCTGTATCCCTGGCCCCTTTTTTATTTATTTTGAGACAAGGTCTCACTGAACTGTGCAGGCTGCCTCTGGCCTTAAACTCCTGATGCTCCTGCCTCAGTCTCCCAAGTCATTGGGGATTACACACATACATCACAGTGCTCAGCTTCAATGGTTATTTTCTAAGCATACCATACCTACACTGGGGAAACAGCAGTGAACAAGACAAAATCTTTTGAAAGAGAAGGACACAAGAGATAAATAATTTAACCAAAGTTGGAATGTAATACAAAACAGAGTCATGGAAGAGTAATACAATATGAGTGATTTACATAGGGCAATCAGGAAAGGACTTTCATGGGAAGTAACCCTGAAGCTAAGATCTGAAGGGAAGAATTCAGCTATACGAGGGACAAAGTGTTCAAGTAAAAGATAGAACAAAACAAAGAACATCAGACAGAAAAGTTTCCACGCCAGTAGAATGCAAAGGAAGGCAGGGTGGCTAATTATACCTGCGTATATAGTGCCCACTTAAAAATCAGATTTTTAAATCTCAAGTTTGGGGGTCAAAATTCAGTGATAGAGCGCTTGCCTAATATGTGTGAGGCCTGGGGTTCAATCTTCAGCACATAAAAAAAAATTTTTTTTCTTTAAAAGTGCATATGACTATAATTTAAAAGTGATTATTATCAAAAAAAGAGCACAGCTATATCTGACGTAAAATTCACTTTTTGGCAATTATTATTTTTGTTTTCATTATTCTCCTGTTAAATTCGGAAGACATAAAATAAAAATAAGTGGATTTGAGGACTTTACCTTATTTTCAAAAAGAGTTTTAGAAAGGTCTATTGTTGTTTTTAGGTGCCATCGAGTCAGTGTCCGACCCACAGCAACCCTGTGCACAACAGGCGAAACACTATTGTCAGTGCTTCTCTGCTCTTCATAGGGTTTTCAATGGCAAGTGGGTTGCCAGGTCCTTCGCCCAAGCCTACAGCACCTGGTGTTCCCAGGCGGTCTACCGTCTAAGTATTAATCAGGCCAGACCCTGCTTAGCCAACCCTGCTTAGCTTCCGAGATCTGACTGGATCCAACACCACAGTGGCACAGCTGCAGGCTTTAGAAAGGTACTAAATGCAAATTGATTATTTTCCCTTTATTGCCTAAATTCTAAATTAATATTTCTAAATGTATTCAATCATCTCACAATAACTTTTTAACTGGACATTTTGTTAAAACATTTTTACACATTCCAAATTGGTGGAAAAATTGTTTTCTAACTTTTTATTAAACTCCATGAAATTATTTTTATATTTCAATAGATTAAAATTTACCAAGTAGTTTCAAGAAAATCAACTTAATGTTTTTAGAGAAATATATTTATATCAAAAACACATAGAGTCAATCATCATTACTCATGGATTTTGCCTACTCCAAAAAGTTTAGCTATAACCCTAAAATCCATATTCATAGTTTCTGTGGTGATTCAGGCAAACACCAAAGAAGAGCAGCCAAAAAAAGAGTTGGTGAAACTACACATTTGTAACAAAGCAATACTCTGCCTTGTTTTAGCTTATGTTATAAATGTTCTTTTTATCGTCTATTTAATGCCAATTTTTTCGCATTTTTGTGCTTTTTGTTAGTGATTTTGCTATTTTAAAGGTCCCCTAAGAATAATGCTGTTTGCTGTTCGTATGTGCAAGAAGGCTGTGATGTCTCTTATAGAGAAAATACATGTTAGATTAAGTTTTGTTCAGGCATGAGGTATAGTACTGTTGCCCATAATTCCAATGTTAATTAAAAATACGCATTAAATAAGGTGTCTTTAAACAGAAACAAACATAAAATAAGGTTATGCTTGATAAGTTGATGAAAATGTTCTGACCATCAGGAACCTAATCCTGTATTTCCTGAAGGAGCAATGATTCATTATTTAGTAATTTCGTGTTTGTGTATTTCACAGAATATAACTGCCACAAATAATGAGAATCAACTGTAATCCTCTCTTCTATATGACAAAAGTGTAATTTTCCCAAAACTAAATGCTATAATTTCTAAATCTTCATACTAAAATATTATATTCTTATATGGCATTATGTAACTGTATCTACTCATATTTATTTTTCATTAAAGATTTTTAACTTCTTAGAAAATAAACCTATAGCAATTATTGTCAAATTTAACTACTTTTCAAAGAATCTTAGTAGGTACAATAATTTATGCATACCTTTCTAAGGAATCACTTGAAATATTCAAGTAAGGGTTCAATTTTAACTTTTTTTGAAAGTATCATAATGTGTGTTCATTTACATTCACATGCATATATTTACTCTTTCATTTTTAAAAAGGCAATGCTGTTGGCAACATTATCATAGGCAAAATCAAAAGACCAATGACATATTAAAGGAAAATATTTGCCACAAATATCATAAAGGGTTAATACTTTCAATACTTTAAGAACTCTCATAAGTCAAAGAGAATAAAAAGACCAATTCGCATTTAAAAACTGAACAAAGAGGTAAAATAGTTCATGAAAAGAACAAAATGATCCTTAAACATATGAAAAAATGCTCAATGACACTTATTTGAAAGTGATTTCCAAATAATTTGTGAACTTTACAAATTTATAAAGGGTTTTTGCTAGCAGTAATACTGATGTCTGCAGCCATAGCACCCTGGCATGACATCCTGCCTGATCTTGGAAGCTAAGCAGTCTGCCTGGTTAGTCCTTGGATGGGAGACCACCTGGAAATTTGAGGTGCTGTAGGCTAGAGAGAAGGACTTGGCAATCCACTCCCAAAACAATCCTCCCTTGATAACCCTATGAATAGCACAGAAGCACTGAGAATAGCTCTGGGCATGGCACAGTGCCAGAGTGTTTTGTTCTATTGTACATTAGGTAGCTATAAGTTGGACCTGACTCCACCACATCTAATAACAATAATATTGATGTGACAATTTGGAAACTGTTTTGTATATACTGTGGAATTGAGGGAGTAAATACATACTGATGTTTTGAGAGGTAGGGCCCTTCACACTATGGGAGAAAAGAAACATAATTTTAGAATGGAGGGAAGAAAAGAACCCTGGGGTACAGGACTGGTATTAAAGATATAAATATTAAAAGCCTGTATGTTTGGGAGAGTGGCAGGTCAACGAAAAAAAGGAAAACCCTTCACTAGATTGATTGACACAGTGTTTGCAACAATGGGCTTAAACATAAATAAGAACATGTGCCTGGCACAGAATTGGGAAGTGTTTCAATATGCTGTACATAGAGTCACTATCAGTAGGACTCAACTCAATGACACCTAACAACATATATTGAAGTATCACATTTTTGGATTATGAATGCTTAATCTGTATTCTGTATATGCACAGAATATTTCTAGAAGGATGTCCTAGGAGGCTATGATTAATTCCAAAGACACTGAGGGACTGTGACAGGAAGACTCACTTTTCCACATATTATCCTCTATTAGAATTAGTTTTAACAAGTACATGTATTACCTATTGAAACACAATGTAATTCTTTAATGTAACAGCCAGAGAAAATATCTTTTCAACCTTTGAGCTACAAAGAGAACAATCTAAAACATAAGTCATTCTAACCTTCAGAGTTGCTATCTGGCTCATATGTCTGCTGAGTTCCTTGTTGTTGAAAGGCAATATTTTTCTTTTTCAGTATTTCCAAGCTTTCTATTGCTATACTATGTTCAGATAGTGACTTTAAAAGGGAAATGTTATGTACTACTCCAGAAAGTTCTGAAGAACGTCCAGGATTATTCCAAGATTGTTTGCTCTCTCCTGCATTTTCAACTTCAGTATAGTCCTGAGGTAAACTTGCAATCCTTCCCAAATCTTCAGTTTCAGGAATATATGCCTCATTATTTTTAGAAATAGAATGATTTTTTCCTAGAGGGTAAAACAAAGAACTGGAAACTTGTGTATTTGATTTATTAAGTACAATACATTCAGAGTGATGTTGACTGGTATTTAGTAGTGGGATACTGTTGTCACTGCTAGAGATTGGTGGTAAAATCTGTTCATCATTTTGGTCTGAGTCACTTCCTAAAATAAAAGGCTGAGAATGAGCATCTTCTGAAAGTAAGTCATTGTTTTTAGGAGTCTGGTTAATGACTGTGTTTAAAACGTGAGGAATAGGTAAACTCACCTTGATACCTTTAGATATACTGGAAACTGAAGCAAAATCAGAGTTAATTCCAAACTTTTTGATAGATTTCCCGGCATCTTCTTTGTTACCTACACCTTTATACTCTAATGACGAGTCAAAATTGCTTAATGCGTCACCAGGCTGCTCCTCTTCTGCTTTTCCAGTGTTTTCATCTTTACAAGGTCTTGTGTCAAAACCCACACAAGTTCTATCACAAAACTCTGATAGTAGAGTCTCTTTAATAGGAAATACCTCTGTAGGTTTCCCACTAATAGATGTTAGGTGTGGCAAATACTCACTACCACTTTCTCTACAGTTTAAATCCTCACAGCTCTTTTGAACACATGAATTGCCATCATTAACCAAAATTTTCTTTTCCCAACTCTCTGAATCCTGGGCAATTTTGTTGTTTTCCTGTGATTCCTCCTCGGTGTCACTGGTCTCAAAATTGCTAAGATTAAAAGATACTTCCAAAAATGGTTGTGAAGGTTCATGAATAGTATTCAGACTTTCATTATCAGTATTACTTCTAGAAAATATGTCTGTAAAGTTATTAGAGAGTCTAGAGTTGTTACTTAGAGAAGGTTCAATTTGTAGATGCTCTGATTCCTGCTCTTCTTCTAGTGTTCCACGTGTATTTACCACCTGAGCACTTTCTCTAATGTATACTTTGTCATTTTGATTAAAAGATGTTCTATTATTTTCTTGAATGTCAGTTTCTGATAATAAATCATCATTTTCAGCACTAATACAGTGAAGAAGTAAGCTGCTGCTTTCGCAGAATGAAGGAACTTCTAATTTTTCTTCCTGCTGATTCCAGAATTGATCATTATTATCTACTGGCTTATCCTCATCACACTTTTTCCCCTTTTCAGCACATGTATCAAAGATCTGTATGTTTTTTTGTACCAAAAGGTCTTTCAAGTTCAAATTTATGTCATCTTCCCGGGCTTCAAGTTTCATTTCAATATCATTTTCATCTATATTAGAACATTTAGATGAACTCTGTGAGGATAAATATATGGCCCACCGGCTTTTATTTTTTGTGTTATTTTCTGATTGATGATCACAGTGTAAATCTTCTGCACTCTTCACCTCAGTATTCTCTTCTTGTTGAATTAAGCACTTTGGCTTAGTAGGAATTTTTAAATTTCCTTGTGTTTGAATTTCAGCTAAATGTTCTGTAATCTCAGAATGTAGGTCCTTATGCATATTAGTTGATTTGGACTTGAGAAGAGCTAATATCTGTGCTTTGCTTCTGATGTTTTGTGAACTTCCTGAACAATGATATGCCAAACTATTTCTTTTTATGGGCTCACTAGTGACTAAAGAGATTGAAGGCTGATTTCCAGAACTGTTAGAAGAGCAAAAATAATTTCCTTCATCTAGCACTTCTGGGTTAACCTTGAAGGACCGAGTAGAGGCAACTGAAGAAGAAGGCATGCCATTTCTCTCTCTGTTCCGGTAGCTGACAATATTATCAGGGTCTGCTGGCATCTTATTTATATCTTCCTTGCCAAGGGTAGCAAACAAAGGAGATATGCTATAGAATGGAGAAAAAGGGCCAGGTTTCTCAACCTCAAGTGGTGCAGTTGATTCACAATTTTCTGTAACAATCACTTTCTTTGGGATCTGACGTGGTCCTTGGAAGCCCTAAAAATATTAAAATAATTGTTATACCACTATTTATAAAGAAAATATGAAGTAAATTAGTTAAAAAGTAAGAATAAGGAATATGTATGCTTTCCTAAGGCAAAATGATAATTTTTAAAGTTTGCTAAATTAAAACATGAACATTGATTTGTAAGATTTTTCTAACTAGGATTTATTTCCTTGCCATGTGAGTAAATTATCAAGTACCATTTTAATAGCAAAGTACCATAAAAATTCACTACGTTTTAAAAATAATTTTATAAATATATATTGATTTATTATTTTCCACATATAAACTTACAGTAAACTTCCTTTTTAAACCAGTGGGCTGACATCCAAGAGACCGGCCAGAGGATATAAACCTCCTTGAATTTGACTCTGGTGCTTCCTTAATGACATCTTGTTTAATAGCTATGCTTCCAGCAATTTTAGTCTCCTCAATTGTGATTAAGTATCGATCACTTTCTAAGTCATCTCCAGGCTTTACCTAAATTTTTAAAAATAAATATCAAACTTATATACATACAATTATTTAATCCTCCATATGTTCTAGTAAGCTCAATAACATTCTGTGAGACACAAAGCATGTTTAATAAATAGTTGTAAAATGAATCAGTAACTAAATTCTTTTTTTTTTTTTTTTTTTTTTTTTTGTGGTACTGGGGGTTGATCCCGGGGCCTCATGCCTGCATGCTTTGCAAGTGCTGGACCAGTGAGCTGCACCCCCAGCCCTTTTATTTTTTTTCCCTTACTTCCTGAGACAGGGTCTCACTAAGTTACATAGACTTCCTCTAGTCTCGAACTTGCGATCCTCCTGTCTCCGCCTCCCAAGCCGCTGGGATTACAGACGTGCGCCACCACGCCCAGCTAGTAACTAAATTCTTCAATTTATTGTTATGTGCTAGTTAACTATCAATGAGCACAGAAAGGATAATAATACAATAAAAAAAATCACTCATTTGTTCATTCAACAATACATACCTAAGTCCTATATAAGGGTCTTTGTTACATGCTGAATATACAAAGACAAGCAGAAAAAAAGTGATTCCACAACTAAATATAATTTTTTAAAATTAGCACTATTAATTATCAGCTTCCTGATAATGAATGTGAATAACAACCACATAATTATCAAAAACTAAATATTATAAATTCTGACAGTTACTTAAATAATTACATTCTGTTCCCATCAATTAGGCATCTACTAAGATAGTTCCTATCTTGGGTATCTTTTCATAAATATAAAAGTACATCCACTATTAATGTCATATAAAATTTCATAGTACTATTAAGAATATGCCTTTCCACACATTTAGAATCACTGTATTAAACTGCTAAGCACTTTACAAAAAGCTATTTCTAATTTTCAGACCAACCCTGGAAAATCTGTCTGTGATCTATTTCTATAATTGAAGAATAGACAGACAAGTTAGGTTACATAGGTAATTGCCAGTGGGAAATGAACCTAGAACAACCAGCTCTAATGTCTTTATTCTTTACACTACAATATTTCTTTAGTTCCCTTCTTTTCCTTTTTCCTACAGGTGGAAAACAGAGAATAAACATTTGAAAAATATTTATATGGGATAATTTCACAAAATATTTCTGCCGGTCAAACCCTCATGTAAGGCTGAGATGAAGCTCCATGGCAGATCATTCACCTAGCATGCACGAGGCACTGGATTCGATCCCTAGCACCACAAAAAAACAAAAAACAAAAACCAAACCAAACCAAACACAAACAAATAAAAACCTGTGTAACAGAAGTAGACTGTAGATTCACTTCCTGAGTTTAAACCTCAATCCTACCACAACAACCCTATGAATGTGGGGAGGTTATTAAGCTTTCCCACACTGCATTCTTAGTCTAAAAAAAAAAATCACAGCACTGTTGTAAAGATTAAATGAAACAATACCTAAGACCTTTTAGTGCAAGAAGTTATAAGTATATGACAAATACTAGCTGTGATTATTAACATTAGTACCATAACTAAGAACATTCATAAAGCATTTAAAGAAATTGTAAAATTAAAACTTAAAACTAAGGTAAACACATTAAAATACCTCAAGGCACTTAAGAAATAGACTTTCCAGACATGCTCCTTTGTCATCATACAAAGTTGCCTGTGTTAAAACAAACAAACAAAAAAATGTTAAAAAGGAACAGAGAATAATTTTGCTTTTCTTAGATATCTTCAATAGCAAATCAAAAATTACTATGTAAAAATTCATATAATAAAAGGATTACTCATTTTAACTTGGATTTGAAAGTGAATCTAGTTCAAATGTTTCTTATGCACACACTCAACAAGAGACTGAAGGCATACACATAAGAAATTCAAGAGTTTAATTCAATCTAGGAGGATCCCAGAATGGAAAACAGAATCAGAATGAATTAGAGGAGGCAAACAGGAGACATAATCGATCAGTTATGAGATATTTTAATAGTATGAATGGTGAGGAGAAACAGGGAGATAATTAGTGCTTGAAGTAAGGTATTGGCACTGGGGATAAGATAACTATGAGGTATATTTATGAGGTATTATGAGATATAATGAATAAATCTTGTACGGTTAAAGGAGACAAAGGAAGCTAAAGTGAATATCATTTTCTAGCTTTCCTCTTGCATCTGCAGTCATTTCTCATACTAATTTCTCTACTAGTCCTTTTAATGTTGCTATTTCCATTACTTTGAAAAACAGTTTGGCAGTTCCTTAAAAGATTGAGCATAGCCAGGTACAGTGGCTCATGCCTGTAATGCCAGCGATTCAGGAAGTGGAGGCCAAAAGATTGAAAGTCTGACCACAGATAACCTGTGTATAACTTAGCAAGACCTTGTCTCAAAAAGCAAAAAATGGGTTGGAGGTGCAGCCCAGTGATAGAGCGCTTGCAAAGCATGGGGGAGATCCGTTCAACTCCCAGTACTACCAAAAAAAAAAAAAAAAGAAAAGAAAAATTCAACATAGGGTTACCATATTACCCAGCCATTTCTCCCCTAGGTATGTACCTGGAAAAAATAAAAATATGTCCACACAAAAATTTACACACAAATGTTGATACCAGCATTATTCATAATATCTAAAAAGTAGAAACTACCCAAATACATATCAAAAAATGAATGAATAAATGTGATATAGTATATATCCATGCAGTACATTATTATTCGGCAATAAAAAGAAATAAAGTATTGATAAATGTCTCACCATAGATGAATCTTGAAAACATTATGCCAAATAAGAGAGTGATTAGGCAGGTCTGGAAGCCCATGCCTCATATTTGGAAGGCTGAGGCAAAAGATTAAGAGTTTGGCTGGGTGCAGTGGCTCACACCTTTAATCTCAGTGAATCTAGAGGCCGGGGCAGGAGCATGGCAAGTTTGAGGCCAGAGACATCCTGCCTAACTTAGCAAGACTGTCTCATAAAAAGTTAAAAAAAAAAAAAAAAAAAAGGCTGGAGAGGCAGCTTCAGTGATAAAGTACCTACAACAGTACAAGTGAGGCCCTCGGTTCAACCCCTTAATACTATAAAAATAAAACAAAATAAAATGTGTAATTGAGAAGTTAATTTTGGATATTCAAGGGTTTTTTTTTTTTTTAAGTACTTGGAGGTTGAACCCAAGGCTTCTCACACATACTCTGCAAGTGCTCTACCACTCGCTGAGATTATAGGCGTAAATTGTATTCCTAAATTTAATTTATTAGATTTACTAGAAGGATTTAAAGTACTTCAGAAGCTTTTGTTAAGAGCAACTGAAATGTTAAAGAAAGAAAATGAAATAAATTATAATTTAATTTAAAACGCGTAAGGTAAATTATGTTATTTGTTTTGTTGTGAGACAGTGTTTCACTATATAGCCCTGGCTGGCACAGAATTCAAAATTCTCCTGCTTCAGCCTCCCAACTGCTGGAATCAGAGGTGTATGTCACCACACCCAATTATATTTAACAGACAATAATTTAAAAGCATTTTAACTTTGTCTGCTTAAGTTCACTGAACATTAAGCTAAGACCCCACTGAAAGTAACTGTTAAAATATACAGGTTTATAAATTTAATAGGCTTATATAAATTGAATTTGAAGACTTAAGACAAAGCAAGGTTTTTATTTGCTATTTTAATAAATGAAATATTAATTTTAAAATAATAGTAATAGCCTCTTCCCTACTGAGATGCTTCCCTCAGTGATAAGCTCACAATGACAGATACATAGAAAAAGGTCAGAATATGGAGGTCTTTAACTGCTAGGCTAAGAAGAAGTATGGACATCATTCAGGAGACCACAGATGTCATCAAGGTGTCCTATATAACATTATCAACTCAACTATAACGAAGTTCTTCTTTTAAGTGAGTGATATTAAGAGACAAATGGCTGGGACATGGGCTCTGGAATCAAAAAGCCTATGTTCACATATGATTCCTCCACTTCCTAGCTGTGAGATCCTTGGGACAGCTACTTTACTTCCCTGTGTCTCAGTTTTATCTTCAACAAAACAAAGATAAAATATCTAGGTTGTAGGAAAGTTATGCAGAGTAAGTTAAGTTGATACATTGAAAGATTTATACCCGGCACACAGTAAGTGCTTGATAATGTAAGTTTTCTTTAATCAAAAATAATTATGTAATACTATTAAACTTTTTGGAGAAGGACATGGCAATCCACTCCTAAAACTATTTGCCACTGAAAACCCAATGAATAGCATAGAAGCACTGATAATAGTGCCATGTTGTTGTTGTTAGGTGCTGTCAAGTCGGTATCCGACTCATAGTGACCCTCTGTACAACAGGGGAAACACTATTGTCAGTGCTTCTCTGCTGTTCATAGGGTTTTCAATGGCAGATTGATTTTTGGGAGGGGGTTGCCAGGTCCTTCTCCCAAGCCTACAGCTTCTGGTGTTCCCAGGCGGTCTCTCATCCAGGTACTAACCAGGTCTGACCCTGCTTAGCTTCCGAGATCTGATGGGATCGGATGCCACAGGGCTACGGCTGCAGGCGATAATGCCATAGAGTGTTCCTTTTTGTTCTACATAGGGCCACTATGCACTGGACCCAACTCGACAGCACCTAACAATAACATTGAACATTTAGAATGTACAAATTAACTACTATGGTATGGAAATCATTTGAAAATTTGTTGTCTCATTATCTTAGTGTATGGATATAAATAATAACATTTTATCAAGAGGCAAGAGCCTAGCTCTTAGACTCTGTAGTCATCTGTTTTGTACTTACTTTGTTTCCTAAGTTGGTGATCTTCAGAATTCCATCTTGCCACACTTTTGACTTCTTCATCTTTTGATGAGTATATAGGACCTTATTTCCAAAAGTAAAGAAATAGTTTCCATTTATATATATTTAATCCTATATATTTTATATACATTTCCTAAATATAAAAAATATTTAAGACATCTCACCAAAATAAAAGCACAATTATGACAATAACAACATTAATGAAAGAAAGGAGCTGGGCGTGTAGCTCAATGGTAGGGTGCATGTTGAGCATGCATAATGCCCAGAGTTCAATCGCTACTATCAAATGAGAAAAACAAAAAAGTTTGAAAAAGAAAGAAAAAGGAAAGAAGAAAGCTAACTAGCTCTATGGGCTGGGGTTTAGTTCAGTTGGTAGAGTGCTTGCTCTGTGCTCTCTAGGATCTGGGTTCAACCCCCAGCACCGCAAAAACAGGAGAAGGATCTGGCAGCCCACTCCCAAAACAATTAGCCATTGAAAACCCTATGAATAGCAGAGAAGCACTAACAGTAGTACCAGGCATGGCACAGTGTCAGGGTCTGTTTCCTTCTGTTGTACATAGGGTCAAACAACTAGCTCTATAGCAGTAAAACGCAGAGGAAGAAAGACACATAAAATTTTAGGAGGAAACTGAAGTTAACGGAGCATCAGAAATAATTTTGGGCTTCCAAGTCATCAGTAGGAAGGGAAAAAATCGTTGGGTTACACAGTACTCATGATTAGTGTGGTTCTCAAAGTGTGGTCCAGAGACTCCAAGAGGTATCCACAAACTTTACAGGCGTCTGTGAAGCCAAAACTACTTTCATGACATTTTTCTTTATATTCTCACTCCTTCAGGGTGAAGAGTGGAGTTTCCCAGGGCTGTATGTGTGCAATATTACCAGATTCAATTACAAATTGAATGTAGAAGCATATATGAGAATCCAGCTGACTTCTACTAAATCAAACATTTAAGAAATTTGAAAAAATATGTAACAATACACTTCTGAATTTTTTTCCCTGTTGTTAATACTTTGGAAAAATTAGCTGCTTTTCATTTAAAATGCTATTTGCATTAATGTGCAATGATGTTTTTATTGCTACTTTTTAATGAATCATACATATTTTTCAAATTTGTTTTAATTTCTAACATAAAGATATGAAAAGATATAAGTTCTATATAGGAAAGTTCTTTGGAGGGGGTCTCAATATTTTTTAGAGTATAGTTTGGTCTGAGTTTGGTCTAAGACCAAACAATGTGACAGCCACTATCTAGACAAAAGAGACATGCCAGGTCTTCAACAACAACAACAAAATATTTCTAGATCCCAACTTCCATAGAATTTGCTACAAAACGAGCTGTATAATAAATGAGTAGTAGATAAGAGACAGGACTGCCACGTAAAGCATAGTGTCATATCTGGGATACTTACACTAGAAAACTGTTCATTGTTTGCGTGAAATTCAAATATAAATATGTGTCCTTCTATTTGTTTTTTGTTTGTTAAATCTGGCAACCGCAGAAAGACATTTGCAAAAGACAGGGAGGAATAGAAAAAGGAAGGAAAGATGGAAAACAATTGTCAAAACTACTAATACTTACAATAAATTCTTGGCTTCCCATAGTTTCTTCAGAAATTATAAACCTGTCAAGTCCAGAAGATAATCAGAAGTTATTCAACTATTTACACCACCTAAAATTAAAAATGGCATAGAATATTCAACCATGACAAAAAGAATAAGTATCAAGTATAAACTTTCCTAATAAACTGTTGACTGGAGATAGGAACCAAAGAGTTCCAAGACTAACTACCAAGTGAAACAGGTATAATTAAATCGTCTGTCACTAAAAATACAGTGGGCTGGGTTTGATTTAGTTAGTAGAGTGCTGCTCTGTACTCTCTGAGGACCCAGGTTCTATCCCTAGCATCTCAAAAAAAATGAGAGAAGGATGTGGCAATCTACTCCTGAAGCAATCTCAAAACAAAAAACCATTGAAAACTCTATGAGGGTCTCTATGAGTTAGAGCCAACTCGAGGGCACCTAACAAAGATAAAGAATGACACCAGGCCGTAGAAATAGAATTTGCCAAATAAAGAGAAAACTAAGTAAAATACACAAACTATTTAATAGTCTGCAAACATTCCTCCAAGTATCATAAATGTGGAAGAAAATAGATTTTCCCTTCCATATATTTGGTTCCTTACAGTCCAAATTCATTTTGTTTTCTGAATTGCTATACCCACCACAAGATGGCTCTCTTGTGTTTCAGATTTCTTCTTTTATATTTGTCCCTTTAGTGTCTGTTGGTATCCTTGGGGGACTGGTTCGAGAACCCCACACAGATATCAAAATCTGCAGATGCACAAGTTTCTCATATAAAATGGTGTAGTTTTTTACATCTAATCTATGCACATCTACACACCCTTCCATATACTTTAAATCATCTCTAATTATAATACCTAGTACAATGTAAATGATATCCAAATAGTTATTAAACTGTATTGCTAGGGAATGCTGACAAGAAATAAAGTCTATACACATTCAGTACAGACACATTTTTTTTTGTCCTAACAATTTTCAATCTAAGGTTGGTCTACAGATGGAGAATCCAGGGATACAGAGGTCTGACTGGATACCTTATGTCAATATAAGACAGTATCCTAGGACTAAACGTAACATTATATAATGCTTCTGTAAGGAAAAATCTTTTCAGTAGTGTTATAGCAACAACTGTAGTTATCCTATGTTACTGGATAAAATTATGTGGGCAAACTTGGAAATCTAAAATCACTGATGGTGAACTGAAGAAATAAGAGATGACAAAGAAAGATATTGTATATGTGTTCACACACACACACACACACACAAACACACACACATTCACACACATACTTTTGTTGTTGTTTCCCCCTAAAGTGGTTCCAAAGGGTATGAACCCTTAGACCAACAGCATTACTTGGGAACTAATTAGAAATGCACATTTTCAGATCTCACTCTTGACTTATTACATCAGAAAGTCTAGGGTTTAGGCCCAGTAGTTTGTGCTTTAACATGCCCTGTTAGTGACAGTGATGCATACCCAAGTTTGATAACATGGCCCTAAAGACCTAGAGGAATTCAATAAAACTATAAATTATGATTCCAGATTCAGTTCCTCCTTTATACATATAAAATATCCCACCTACGTATTATTTGTAAATTAAATATATGTATTCAGTACTTATTAAGTATCAGGCATTGTGCTAGGCTGAGATATTAAATAAATTAAATATTATCCCTGATTTCAAGGTATTTTCAGTAAAACAGGGTGATAACCAATAATTACAATAACATATGACAGGAATAAACACAGGAAGTATACTCAACTTGGTCTAAGACCTCAAACTCTGCTTCCTCAAGGTAGTAATGTCTAAGCTATAAGCTGAAAATAACCATTAACCAAGGAAAGATGCCAGTGAAGAACTTCCTAAATAGGAAACAACATGTGTAGAGACCTGATCAGGAAACTCTCAGTAGTACAAGTAAGGGGTAAAGGGCTAGAAGAGTAAGTGGTAAAAGAATACACTGGAATAATCAGTAATTGGATAAAGAGAATCTTATGCTAAAGAATATGAACTTTCCATGAAGACAGAAGGAAATCATGGCAGGACTTTAAGAATACAATGACATAATCTAACTTGAGTTTTACAAAGGTCATTCTGGCTACTGAATGGAGAATGGATGGAAAAAGAGGTAGGCAAATGAGATATGCATGTTTGCCCCAGGACACAGGTCCAAGGAGAGGACGCAGACCTACAAAGACATTACCCTTCAGAAATGTAATTCCTCCTGTATTCCTCTCCTTCAATCCACAGGAACTGCTTGAGACCTAAAAATGCTACAAAAATAAAAGAGGTCCAGAGAAACATGCCATTCCTGGTGTTTTTTGGAGCAACTTGCTTCCCACCACAAAATGAGCTGGGAATTTTGTTTATGTAGATGAGAGAATACATAGTATAGACACAGTGCTTGGCATTTGGCAGTTTATTAATATTAGATCTCTTTAATGACCACCCTCACCAACTTTTTGCAACCAAGACTTGAGCATGTGAGGCAAGCACTCTGCAGAGCTATATCCCTGACTCCTCCTTTCCTACCTTACCATTAAAAAGAAGTTTTAGCCAACAGCATCATATATTTAAATTAGATGAAAGAAAAAAAGATTAAATCATTTGTTCAGTGCAACTATATGTAAGACACTGTTTAAATGCTTTAAATGCATATAACTTTATGGTGTAGATGCTATTTCTATATCCATTGAACAAAACAAGAAACCAAAGTACATAATAGTTAAGTAATTTGCCTGAGATCATAAACTTGCAGATTCAGAATTTAAAAGTACTGAAACATGTAATTAACAGGAAGAATGGCTCATATTTTATTGAGGACACCATACGCGCATATATATATATCAGCATGGGGGCTGGGATTTAGCTCAGTTGGTAGAGCACCACTCTGCAGTCTCTGAGGTCCCAGGTTTGATTCCCAGCACTGCAAAAATGGAAGAAGGATGTGGCAGTCCACTCTCAAGGCAATCCCCGAAACAATCCGGCACTGAAAACCCTATGAAGGTCGCTATGACACGACCACACAGCACCTAACAACAACAACATATAGCAGCACAATGATGTGTGTGAATGCATGTGTAGATATCTATATATGTGTGTGTATGTATAATTATCACAGAACATCTGGAGTCTCTACACCATTTTAAGAACTTTTCTGCAGACCAATCTTTCACCTATTAGAGGAGGGTCAACACTTGAATTGTTGGAATAAGTGGACAGATTCAAAACCAAGCTGTGTAAAACTTTGGTGCTCAAACTCACAAATACTACATTTACATAACTATTTCTTGATTACCTACTACGTGTTAGACATAAATTGGACTAAACTTTTATATATATTTGTAAGTCTCATGATCCTGAAGAGCAGGCTTGAAGGGCTGGAAGTACAACTCAGTGATAAAACTGGTGATTAGCATTTTTTTATTAGAAATTTTTAGTGTACATCACAGTGTGATTCATTTTGACATGCTTTTCATTGTGACAATTTTCATATATGCAATTTGATAAACATTATTCATATAGGGTACCCCTTACCCGCCTCTATGTTTCCCCCCTTGCCCCCCTTCCCATCTAAGTTTCCCATCCAAGTCTTCTCTATCTTTTACTATGTAGTATTTTTCTATATGTCCTTGGGTTCCATTTCTGTTTAAGATAGAAATTTTTCCTGTAGTGGTCTTTGTTTTTATCTTGTTAGAACAATTACATGCGATTTCTAGTCCATTTATATTGATCTCATTCTTATCTTCCCTCCCCCCCTTTTATTATGATCTGACCTTTGAGTAGGATTTTTCCTTCTTGTAATTTTGAATCAGCTCCCTCATTTGAGTGAGAACATGTGTTGTTTCTCTTTCTGAGCTTGTGTTCGTTGTGAGGGCCGGGGTTCAATCTCAGCACCAAAAACAAAAAATAAAGGAGGCACTATCATCATAAAAAAACAGATTAGGAATCCAATATTTACTAATTGGCGTTGCTTATATGCTATTTAGGAATTGCAATATAGTCTTCCTTGTTTTCCTAAATTTGAGATATTATTTCAGAACTTTACAATTCAAAAGGAACTGAAAAGACTCAGACTCTCAAACATGTTAAGTTAGATAATAGGTTTAAAGCTAAACAAACAAAAGCTAGCTGAATTTTTAAATAGTAATTACATGTTTCAGTACTTCTGCTTTTGAACATGCACGATATATTCGAACATAAACCCAAACACCTAAATGGTTCGGATTAAAAAGTTTCAGGGCTGCGGGTGTAGGTTAGTAGTACAGCATTTGCCTAGCATACTCGAGGACCTTGGTTCGGCCCCCCCAGCATCGCAAATAAATAAAAAGTTTCGGAGTCATGAACTCAACATTCGGCTAAGAAACCATCTGCTCCAAATATCTAAAAGAAACCTAAATTTCATTTGCCAAGATTCTAATAGCCAAGATCCTGTGCCACCAAATGATAATGAAGACTTGATTTTTTGACAGCTCTATAAACAAACAGCAAAACTCTTGTCCTCACACTACACGGAAGTGCAAGCAGGGGCTAGAGAAAGCGGTGAGGATGAGGCACGGATTACTACAGGCCGTCGGAGCAGGCGATGGTGCTACCACCTCGACCCTAGTTCCGAACAGTATCCTTTCCAGTCTGTTTCTTGAGGAGCAGACACTTTCCTCCCTTACCTCTAAATCGCTGAACTCCTGCCTGTCGGCCTTTCATTCCCGGGAAACCCTGAGAAACACTTCAGCTGTCCGTCCCATTTTCGAATTTCTCCCGCGAACGAGTGTGACGTCATTAATCTAGGACTGCACTCGCGGAGGACCCAGAATTTAGCCCGCCTACCACAGACTCGGCCAGAACCGCTGTTTTCAAACCACCAGTCAAACTCTGCGTTGGGGTCGAGCCTTCCCAGCCGCCGCGATCTCCGATGCCCCTCCCACTGGGAGGCAGGCCTCGCCTGTGACGTCTGAGACAGACGCCCGGCCTCCTGCCCCGTATTTCTGAAGGGGCATCAGAGAGCGGTGTCGCTCACCGTCTGACGCGAAATAACCACGACTGTAAGGATCGTAAGACGGAAAGGCCTGAAGGACGCAGTCTCTGACCCTGTATTTGGGGAACTGAACGGAGTAAGTTACAGGTGGCCTGTAGGGTGGCTCACATAGGGCGAAGTCTGAATTCTTCTCCACCCTGTTTTCCTGCAGTCTATTCTATCGGTCATCCTCATCCCGCCCCTTCACACCGACCCATCAGTTGATTTGACCTAGTTGTCTTTGCGCACGCGCAAAAGTCTTCTGGCAGTCCCTGTAATTCCGGTTCAGACGGTGGGGGCGCATCGTGTCTGGCGTTGGGAGGTTTGGGGCACGCCTAGCGTTTGGCTCCGTCTGTGCGGAAGTACGGGTGCCGGGAGAAACTGTAGGGTAATTTGGGAAAGTGCCGGTCTCGGTACGTTGGAAGTGAGCTTTGCGTGCCGAAGGATCGTGAATGTGAGCATTTGCACTCATCAACTAAATCGTTTTCGTTCGCAAGACTCTAGTCCTTGTCAGAGAGTTGAAAACCCAATAGTAGACAAGTGACACAGCATACTGCAGTGTGTTCATAGAGGTACGTAGAGAAAGTAAATGAGGAGGCAATTAGGGAAGACATGGTGATGGACGGCCACAAAGTGTAAGACACCATTTAGCCTGAGCCCTGGAAATTGGATAGCGATTTATGGGGCAACTTAGATGAGAAGATTCATTCAAGGCAAAGACCCGGGCCACTAAGTGTTTCGTTAGTACAAATAACGTACTGTGACTGCAACAATGGTTAGTAACCCTTGGCATACGAGGTTTTTTTGTTTTGTGTGCGTGTGTGTGTGTGTGTGTGTGTGTGTGTTTAACTTGAAAAATGGATGAGCTTCCCAGGAAAATATACATGTGCCTATCAAAACATATTGCATATAAATTTATAAGGAAAATTGTGATTTAGAAAGGCATATATATATATATATATATATGCACACGTAAAATATGTATCTTAATATCTTACCTGGCTCACTCTTCCAGTCTATACTTTTCATTGTCATTGAGCTGTTCTACAACTATGTAACTTGTAGAGAACCATAAAATGGAAATTCGGTCTGCCCAT
Source organism: Pedetes capensis (assembly GCA_007922755.1). NCBI lineage: Eukaryota > Metazoa > Chordata > Mammalia > Rodentia > Pedetidae > Pedetes > Pedetes capensis. Next base: position 119,188 of record VMDO01003695.1, on the reverse strand, counting down.
GGGATATGTAATTATTTTTTGCCCTTACCAGTATCTATGAACATTCATTTAATGTTCCTGGTTAACTGTATATGTATCTGCTTTTTGGATTCTCTTTTTAATTGGTTTGTAGCATTTAACTGGTACCCTCAGTAATAACTTAACCCATGTATTCATCTACAATCAACAAGTACCAAGCATCATGATTTTACCTTACATTTTCCTTTTCCTTTTTTTTTTCTTTTTGACAGTACTTGGGAGTTAACAGTACTTGGGAAGTTTACCCAGGCCCTCACTCATACTTTGCAAGAACTGTACCTTTGGGCTGCACCCAGTTTCTATTTCCATATTTTATTATTTTATTTTGAGATAGGGTCTCACTAAGTTACACAGGCTGCCTCTGTCCTCCTGCCTCAGCCTCCTGGGTTGCTGGGGTTGCGTGTACCACCATGCCTGGCCTTTACCTTTCTTTTAAAATTTGTCTGAAACCATTTCATAGAGTTCATAAGAATTCCTAAAGCCCCCTCAAAGTTCCATAGGCTTCAGGTTAAGAAGTCCTGGGTCAAGCCACGTATGGTAGTGCACACCTGTAATTTCAGCACTAGGGAAGCTGAAGACTGACCCAGCCTGGGCTATATGTAGTGAGACTCTGTCTCAAGCAAGAAAGAAAAGGAACAAAGGAAAGGAAAGGAAAAGAAAACAAGCAAAGAGTTCCTGAGTCAAAATATATTGTTCCTAGTAACAAGTTGCAAGAGGTTCTATTAAAACATGGGCCATGTGAAAGTTAAACATAACCAAACTCACCTAGTTAGCTTTGGCCAAGTTAACTTAAACTTTGAGGCTTTAAAAAAAGGCAGAAGTGCCAGGTGCGGTGGCGCAAGCCTGTAATCCCAGCGGCTTGGGAGGCGGAGGCAGGAGGATTGCAAGTTCGAGACCAGAGGCAGTCTGTATCATTTAGCAAGACCCTGTCTCAAAAAGTAAAAACATGGGCCAGGGGTGCAGCTCAGTGGTCCAGCACTTGCAGAGCATGCAAACGCAAGGCCATGGGTTCAACCCCCAGTACCGCAAAAAAAAAAAAAAAAAAAAAAAAAAAAAAAAAAAAAAAAAAAAAAAAAAAAAAAAAAAAAAAAAAAAAAGGCAGAAGCAGATTTACAACAGTGTATGTAAAGTATCTAGCATTGTTATACAATGACTTTTATTCTTTGTTTAAAGCCCATACTTAAAAGCTAGTTAGATATTACTGGCTTGTTTAACAATATTTTTAATACATATTATGTTATAGAAAAAGGCTAAAGAATTTCTGATGTGCTAATTTTTGACATCAACATCACAAACCAGATGTGTTTTAGAGAAGTTACACAGGCTTCAGTGAAGGATGGGTGGCTTCTAGAGCAGTTCACAAACTGTTGTCATAATGTAATGACAGTTGTGGAAAACACTAAGTGGAGATGAGAGCCATTTCCAAGATTAAATTGGTAGGAATTACTCACAGATTGGTAAATAACATGGAGACTTGTCATGTTCTTTATAGCAGCAATTCTAAGTGCTTATATTATCTTGATTTATCCTTACAACCATCCTCTTCTTTAGGTAGGATTTTTATCCACATTTTATGGACCACAGAGATGAAGTAACTTGCTCAAAATCTATGTAGCTAGTAAATAGCTTGCTTAGTTAACTTGGTAGAATATGGAATCCTTAAATAATATGAGGATGGTAGAAAGAATAGGTGTTGACAGGAAAGGCAATAAATTTGATTTGGAGTATGTGGAATAAGGATACACATACCTGTTATCACAGGACCTTGGGAAAGTCTAAACTTTGAGCTTCAAGACTGTAACAAAAGCATTGCAATGTAACTTCCTGATTTTCTATAGGCATTGTTAGAAGCAAGCTAAGTTGTTCTGCATTTTCTGTCTTTCTGTTTAATCCCTGTCTTCCTCTAAGTTGAAGTTATTTTTGGCCATTCTGAATTTAAATACTCCAAGCCACAAAATCCTAATCCTTAGGAGAATGATGGAGGGTCTCTGGATTTTAGATACAACAATACGAGAAAAGTTTGGTTGCTAGGAGAATTGAGACTATTTGTGCTTTTGCATTTCTCTCCACTATTCTTTAGTTGGTATGTTTTGGCAAGGAAAGGAATTAGAGAGCAGGTGCCCTTTAAAATTTACACTGAGTAGTGGAGCCTGTTACAGTGAAAATCATAGCCTACAGTGAAAATCATAGCCTACATTTGTATTTATCATACCACCTTATAAAAGAATTTGGAATGCTTAATATTTTAGATACTTTTAAATATATTTTAATTATTCAATAAATACTTACGTTGTAATCAAGTTAAAGTTTCTGCTTTTAGTGTTTACATTCTAGTGGGGTAAATAGATAATAAGATGACAGACACATGGGGGAGAAGCAAGCAGACCAATAAAGATTTTGTAGTAGTAATTCAAGCAAGACATAATAGTACCTTGGAGCAAGTGGTTATTGTGGAGGAGATGAGAAGTATTCATGTGGTGTTTTTTTGTTTGTTTGTTTGTTTTGTGGTACTGGGGTTTGAACCCAGGGCCCTGCGCTTGCATGCTTTACAAGTGCTGAACCACTGAGCTGCCGCCTCCAGCCCATTTTTTTTTTTTCACTTTTTTGAGACAGTCTCGCTAAATTACTCAAGACAGCCTCTAGTCTCGAACTTGCCTTCCACCTCCTGCTTCCACCTCCCCAGCCGCTGGGATTACAGGCAAGCACCACCGCACCCAGTTTGATCAGGGTGTGCTTTTATAGGTAGACCAAACAGAAATGTTGATGAATTGACTGTGGAATATGAGGAAAAGAGGAATTAAGGATGCTTTCCACATTTTGCCCTGTCACCAATTTTATAGATGATGTTTCTGACATGAGGAAAACTAGGAAAAAGATTGTTGTTTGGTGTGTTGAGTTGGCTTCCAACTCAGTGACCCTATGTACAGTAGAACAAAACACTACCCAACATTGTGATATGCACATGATATTTTTATGTTTGAGCCCATTGTTGTGGTCACTGTGTTTCTTCTCATTTTGAGTCTTTTAAAATTCAAGTGTTCTATTTTTCTTATGTTAAGTTTGAGATATCCTCTGGATAAACAAATGGAGAAAGCAAGGAGCAATTGAATACTAGAATCTGGAGCTAATGAGAGAGTATTGTTTGTGAAGCATAAAGCTAAAGAACTGAAAGCCAAGACCTTCAGAAAGAAGGCATGGATAAGAAGGGAATCCAGGACTGAGTCTGGTCATAGGCAGCACAGAAAGGTAGAGTATAGTAGGAGGGTCCAGAAAAGGAAGCTATAGGAAGAAAGTATTTTCAAGGAAGGAGTTAGTGACTGCAAGTGCTGCAGAGAGGTTGAGTAGACTGCATAGCTCATTGATGACTTTGCAGTCTCATTAGAGGAGGGAGAGCCTGGCAGGATGGGTTGAAGTAAGATTATGAAATGAGGCAGCTGTTATACACTGCTAGATGACAGCCTGTTTTTGCAGTTATTAATTTTCTATCTTAAGGAAGCTACCAACTAAATGCTTCAATACTTGTATATTTTCAGAATTGGTATTTGACTAATGAACTAAAGCCTACTTTGAAAATGCCAAAATATTTTTCTGTTGACTGGTGAGAAATCATGTGTAGCTGAAATTTGAAGTGAAATGCCTCAAGGGCTTCATATCCTCTTTCTGAATACACTTTCTGTTACTGTCAGTGACATGTAGCATTTACTGACTCCAGCAGACAGACTCGGGAAACATAAGTGGACTTTAACTGAATACAAGCTTACCTGACTTCAAAGAACCAAGGAAAGGAAAAGATAATTTATGCAACAGCTCCATCTCATCAGGAAGCTCAGGCTTTTAACCAAATCCATTTACTCCGATCCAGCAGTTACTATTTTGTTTTGTTTTGTGTTTTCTGCCCCTCACAACAGGCATGTGTGGCTTCCCTGCATAAGGGCTAAAGTGTACTTCTGGCCTCTTTTGTCTACCAAGCTTTTATGTCATCCTGGTCACATAGGTCCAAGGCCTGCTTATTAGTAGCTGCACCAACCCAGGTGAAACAGGAAAAATAGTTACAATCTTCCTGTTTTCAATAAAACCATATCATGAGAAACTGATGTAATTCTCAGTTAGGCCTATTATCATCCCAGACCTGATAACTGTATTCTCATACTCATTTAATTCAACAAACTTAGAATTTATTTAGATAGGGTCTTGCTTTGTAGCCTAGGCTGGGCTAGAACTCTCCATCTTTTTACTCCAGCCTTCCAAGTGCATGCACCCCGATTTCCAGCCTTCCATTCAGCAAATTTTTCGGTACCTCTTATGTGGCAGGGATAGGGGTGCATCACTAAACAAGTCATGGCTTGGGATGAACTCAGTGATAGTGTTTGCATAGCCTGTTCAAGACCATGGGTTCTGTCCCCATGTACCATGAGGGAAAAAAATGAACAAAACAGATAAAGAAAAACTGCATAGTAATTTAACTGTTGCTAGGTGCCTCTGATGAGTCAGGTCCAACCCATAGCGACCTTATGTACAAGGGAAAGATAGACAGCACTGGTCTAGGAATGTGCATTTTAAAATGTAAAGACTTAAATCAGGGTAGCAAACAGTCATTCCAGTGAATGTAGAGTTCACTTTGCTGGGTGAGTTTAGGGACAGACACCAAGAAGGACAGTGTGGCTGGAGCTGAGGGAAGGAAGATGGCAAGCAAAAAATGTAACTTGAGGAAAGTAACTTACTTGTTGGGAATTGCCAGTTCTATAGTGTGGCAGTTCAACTTCTAGAAATGGAAATAACATACAAAAAGCCAAGGTGATTTTACTTATATTGTCCAATGGAGTTTAAAATGGAAAGTTTTTGAGCTTTCAGTCTCTTAGGTTTCCACTTACTAAAAGTATAGCCTGATTATAAAGATGTAACTTTCATACTATACTAGGATATTTTAGTTCTGCAGTTTAAAAGGCATAAGAAACTGAAGCTATGGCCCATGACATGAGACAAGTTATCTGTAAAAACCAGAGAAAAGCTAAATGAGTAAAACCAGAAGGTCAATGAAATTTTCTGCTAAAAATGCCTGGCGGCATCCCCTCAAGTTTGTTTTTCTGTACTATTACTCATAGTGACAAATTTTGTGACTTACAGGAATGGAAACTAAAAGTGAAAATGAAAAAGCAATGGAAGAATGCACTATAAAGAAAAAGGAAGTGGAAAAAAAGAAACGATCTAGAGTTAAACAGGTGCTTGCAGACATTGCTAAGCAAGTGGACTTCTGGTTTGGGGATGCTAATCTTCACAAGGATAAGTTTCTTCGAGAGCAGATTGAAAAATCTAGAGATGGATGTAAGTTCACTTTAAATTAACTTTATTTATAATTTACGACTGAAAATATAGTTTTTGCCAGGCAGGTTACATCGAAAAATATACTTAGTAAGATTTTTAAATGGTATTTTTTCAGATAAAAATCCTTGTTAGCGAAAAACATTTTACTCAAGGGTGAACTAAAATACTTTAGGCATCCAAGAAAGTTAAGCATAGCAAACATTTCATGTTAATAAATCTGTTTAAGTAGAAACTTTATTATTGTAATAAATTAGACATGCCTTAAAAGCTAGATACATTTTGCTTTTAATAAATACCCATTTAGTAAAAGCCTAGTTTTAAAATTGCATAATTTGACCACATCCCATACTATGTATTTCCAGATGTTGATATATCACTTCTGGTGTCCTTTAACAAAATGAAAAAGTTGACTACAGATGGGAAGTTGATAGCCAGAGCATTGAAAAGCTCAGCTGTTGTAGAGGTAAACCTATAGGTAAATCTTATTTATTCCAAGTTCTATCCCATGAATCTACTTAGCTTTATTAACTTTAACTCGATATACTGTTAAATAGTTGGATTTAGAAGGCACCAGAATCAGGAGAAAAAAGCCTCTGGGTGAAAGACCAAAGGATGAGGATGAACGCACAGTGTATGTGGTAAGTCGCTAATAAAAAACAAGACACATAAGCTTTAATATGAATTTATTTACTTACAGGAATATGAATCTCAAAAGCTTAATTCTGCTTCTAATTTATCACAGGAACTACTTCCCAAAAATGTTAATCACAGCTGGATTGAAAGAGTATTTGGGAAATGTGGTAACGTGGTTTATATAAGTATACCACATTATAAGTCTAGTGGAGATCCAAAGGGATTTGCCTTTGTGGAATTTGAAACAAAAGAACAAGCAGCGAAAGCTATTGAGGTAGGCCTATGTCCTAAGAAAAAAAGCAAAGCACAAAATTTAGTAACTTACACATTGTAAAAAAAAAAATTGCAATCATTTCAGTTTCTTAACAACCCACCAGAGGAAGCCCCAAGAAAACCTGGCATATTTCCCAAGACAGTGAAAAATAAGCCCATTCCAGCATTAAGAGTAACTGGTGAGTATTTAACATTTAAAAATTTGAGGTTCAAATAAAATAAATTAATGGCAGTATTGTTACAGAAGAAAAGAAAAAGAAAAAGAAGAAGAAAGGCCGAATGAAGAAGGAAGACAACGTCCAGGCCAAAGAGTTAAATACGGACACAGGCAGCATGAGTGTCTGTAAAATAAAAAGATCATGGACTGCATCGGAGGGGTCCGAGGCGGAAACTGGTGAACCTCAAAAGCACCCCTCAAAGAAAAAGAAAAAACGGGAAAAGGCCGAAATGTCCAGCTTACCTGAAGTCAAAACAGGGAAGAGGAAAAGAAGCAACTCTGAAGATGCAGAATGCCTACCTCCCAGACCAAAAGCAAAGAAAATTACTCAGAAAAACAGTGTTAAAAAAGAAGCTTCCGAAGTTCCTAAAGAAAACAAAGGTATGGCATTAATGTCAGAATCAGAATTAGATAATGTAAGAGGGTATGTTGGATCACTTCACAACCTAATGTCTTAACTGCATCTTCATTTCCAAGATCTAGAATTGTCTACAGAAGAAGAAAAGGATACTGGAGATATAAAAGATGGTTCTCTATTAAAAACGAAAAGGAAGCATAAGAAAAAACATAAGGAGAGACATAAAATGGGGGAAGAGGTTATACCATTGAGAGTACTATCCAAGTAAGTATGTAGCTTTTAATTCTATTGTCTGTGGCCAGTGACAACACTCCATCACCATTGCTAAAGTGCAATTCCAATTTTTTATTCAACAGAGTTGCATATTAGCAACAGTGATGGTCTGCAGTCCCATACTTGACAGTGTAGGCTTAATATTTGAAGATTAAGTAGGAACCACCACACTCAAACATGGAAGCACTTATTTTATCATGTCATAGCAAGTGCCTCTATGTTAAAGTAAAGGAAGCCCCTTAACAGATTTCAGTTACATTGTCTTAAAGGATTGTGAAAATGTACAAGGAAAACTTACCATCACCAAAACATGGAAGCACTTACTTTTTTAGTTACAAAGCAAGTACATCCACGTTTAGGTGGTGGGGAGTCCAGTCTTTGGGAAAGCTTGGGATCTTTCTACCTGCAACAAGTCTAATAGCAGTCTTCTAAAAAAAGTAGTAACCACAAATTAAAAGTTGTGCAGTTCTGGAGACACCTCCACTGAAACATGGAAGCACTTACTTTTGTTTTGCACAGCAGGTACCCCCATGTTAAAGCAAAGGGAACCCCTTCAGCCTCTGAATTGAAGTTAGAATGTTCCATTTCGAAGGATTAAGTTGAATTCACTTCTACTAAAACATGGAAGCACTTACTCTCTTTTTTAAAAGGCACAGAAAGCACCCCCATGTTAAAGTTGAAGGGAGTCCACCCATACAAAACTACTTGGAACCGAAGAGTGAAATCTGGAAAAAAAAAAATGGCATACTTATATAAAAGTTTTTCTTTACCTTTCGGGACAGTTCTCCAAGGAGTCCTGTTCTCCTCTTGAAGGATAAAAGCCAGGACTTCAGGCACTTCTATTTATACTATTCTTAGCTCCTGAATTCCTTTTGCCTTTTTATCTCCAAGAATCATTACAAGAGCCTTTTGTTATTTTAATGTATCTGCTCTCAGGGAAAGTATGATCCTGGGTGGGTCTGGATACTTTTTTTTTTTTTCTTTTTTTCTGGTTTTTTCTTTTTCTTTTTCTTTTTTTTTTTTTTTTAAGTATACAGATGTCAGTGTTAAATGCTAAAAACATTACCACAAGATATCCTCCTTTAAAAAAAAATTACCTATCTGCTTGTTTGATGGCACAGATTAGGGTAACAATGAGTGCTCCCACAGAGCCAGGAGATGCATTGTGTTTCTATCTGGAGGAGCTCTAGCTGTTTGAAGAAACATTTACATGTTAAATATATGTAAATAAATAAATTGCTTCCATGGGGTGTTTTTTTCTTCCCAGAAATTCCTTTTGATTCAAGTAAATCCTAAGGAATGTTATCTCTCAAATTGGGAGCAGTTTAACAAATAATCTTTAAATTTTAGTCTCTAGCTCTTCCCCAGAGATGGCTGAGCTAGCAGATGTTACTAGTTAATTAAGGAAGGAACTTTAAAAATTGGCTTTTATAAATTAAAAATATTCAAAATACACTTGGGAATTTAATTGGGAAATTTAAAACATTTAATCCAAATGTTGGGGCAAGTGGAACTCTTTCCTTATTTGCTAGATGGACTTAGGATCTAAGAAATAATTTGAATGTAGGTTTTTTTAAAGAAGAGAGTTGAGAGATGTATTTGGGAGTCCCTGGCAAGGTTCACGTTTACATTAATTTCCATATTTACTCTTTATTCAGTCATCTGTTGCCACTCTTTCAAAAACTCGCTTTTTGCCTTACAGGAGTGAATGGATGGATTTGAAAAAAGAGTATTTGGCACTACAAAAAGCCAGCATGGCTTCTTTGAAAAAAACAATATCCCAATTAAAATCAGAGTCGGAAATGGAAATAGACAGTGGAGTTCCTAATAAGGCTGAAATGAAAAATGAAAAAGGTAAAGATCGCTGTGATAGTTCTTGTAGGATTCTAATGCACTTAAGATGGGTGATGTAATTTATTCTAATGGATGTTTGAAGGCCCAGTGGTAGAGTCCTTGCCCAGCATGCACAAGGCCCTGGGTTTTGATCTCTAGCATCATACACACACACCAAAAAGAAGTAGAAGAAAAATGGAAAAAAAATTACAGAGAGGTCATCTTAGACAGTGTCAGTTTTAATAACATGAGTTTTCGCTGCTCTTTATAAATCAGATTTAGTGAGGAGTACCTACTTTGTAGAAATAAAGATTGCATCTTTTACCTGTAATTTCATTCTATAGTATGAATCACAAGCAATAACAAAGCAGTGTTCTTATAAATTGTTCAAAATTGCAACATTTTAAATTCCTATAAATTGAAAGAAATAAATTTTCATATAAGGAACATTTAGAATATTTTTTAATCTATGTCAGCTTCTTTTTTATTATATACAATTCTTTCAGTCATTGGTTCAGGGAAAATGGGACATATTTATTCTGAGTTTTTATTTAGAGTAATGTAACTTTCCTCATCTTATTTGATGGTAATCTGAAATAAGCAGTATGACAAAATAAGCAGTATGACAAAAGATAACCTTTTTAAATTAACTTTATTAAAATTAAATAATAATTTATTTAAATTAGCATGACTTCTAAAGTTGTCCTCTTAAGTGTTAAATTGCTCAGTGTGAAACATTTATTCCTGGTCTTTTCCTTTTCAAATCCTATAGCCAACAATCAAGAGGGTCCCCTTCAGAAGGTTAGTGCATCAGGGCCACAGTTTGTGAGTGGAGTGATTGTGAAGATCATGAGCACAGAACCTCTACCTGGCAGGAGACAAGTCCGGGTAATGTTTCTGAGCCCCTGGGATATTAGTCCCTTTCTCCTTTTATTAACTTCTGTGTGTGAAAATGTTTTAAATATAATATGGAAAAAAACTAATGAAATTAAAATTTCTGCCTCTGTGATAAATTTCCTATACGGTATTGAATCCATGGTAACGCTTAGGTTTAACCTGATGCAAAACCTAATGACTGAAATTCCTCATTGAGTCAGATTTATAGTGAGCAGTTTAAGTCACATTTTTGGTTTTTTTGTATCACTAATGGTTAAGGGCTATATAGTTGAATGGGGAAATAAATTTTACTCATTCTAACCATAGTAGTAAAGGTAAAGTGCCTCCCCAATATTTACTCTTTAAAAGATTTTATTTTCAATGAAAATGAGTTTTAGATATTGGCAACAAAGTTTTTTGAAGATTGAATTAACATTAGGGTTGATCTGAAATTATTTTTATATTATAATCATCTGATAGGATTTATTGCAAGCTAGAGAATTTGAGTTTGTGCTTAGAGGTACTCTTAAGATTTTAATAGGTTTCTAAACAATTTTGTTATTTTAAAAAAGTCAAAACTGCTATTACAGAATAACAACAATATGCTTATTTTTTCACTTAATATCGAGTTAGTTTATTTTTGCCTGTTGATAAATTATTTTTTGGAAATCGAACTTTTTTCCCTGGAAGAAATACAGATGTTAAAGGGTTTTTAAAAATATGCTAATTGTTTAAATTTTTTCAAATAATTACAGAAAAGTGAAGATATTTTTAAAAGCCTACAAAAATTTTATATGCATGTGTGGAGAAATCTCATAGTTTCATATAATTTACACTATAAATTGCTATACATACAGTTCTATAATCTTTTTTCACTTTCTACAGTTTATCTTCTACAGAGTTTTATACCTACACAGATAACAGTTTTAAATTCTCTTACAATGACATTTTGTACCATGTAATGTGCTGTTTTGGTTTTGCATAGACTCATACCAGTAACTTTTTTTGTGATGCTAGGAGTGAAACCTAGGATCTTACACATGCTAGGCAAGCTCTCTACTACTACGTTATATCCTCAGTCCCCGGTCATGGTTTTTAAGTTGAAAAACCATCGGGAGGGTTTTTTACTGTAATAGATCTGCAAACAGTCTGTCTGAAACTTTATCCTTAAAATCTTGTAGCTGTCACTAAAACATAAATTTTGTTTCTCTTTCCAATATTGATGAGGAACGTGACTGATCCTAAATGCCATCACCAGCTTATATTTGAAGATATGGTAGCAGTATACAATTTAGTATAAAAGACTAAAAAAAATTGAAGTATATAAGTGGGTAGTTTGCATATGTAGGCCTAAATTCAATCTTGAGCACCAAAAAAAGAAAAAAAGATTAAAAAGCTTTTAGTATCTAAATGGTGGTTATATCAACTGAAGACTTCAGTTGATATTGATCATTAAAATCACAAAACAACTGCAAATAATCAGGTTAGTAGTTACATTTTGCTTGAACAAAAACTCAGCCATTATGTGGATTATTGCTGTCTTGTGACTTGCCCATGTGATTACCAAGCTAATTTGTCATTATAAGAGTTTTAAATTTTGAGGGTTTTAAATCACATTACCCTGACATTATAATGGATATTTAGTAAATGTCTTTTGAATTTGTAGTAATCTAATCTAGTGGAAAAATCACTTATAAAACTCTCACTACCACCAGTGAATATATTCAGATTTCATCAATTATTACCAGTTGTTTTTTTCTTTGTGTCTAGATTTAGTTCTATTAGCTAGATAATGAAACAGGAAGAATTGGCAAGTTTCCCTCCAGTACTTTCTCACCCTCTCCCTCTTCTCCCTCTCCCACTTCCTCTCACTTTCTTCCCCCCATTCAGAAAACATTTTAAAAATGGACATTATCAACAGTATCTTAAGTGATAGAATAAGCTTAACTAATAAACATTTCTTATTCTACAATGAAGTAGTATTTCTAGGTGTTGCTCAATTATTTCCATAATTCAGATACCTAGAAATTTAATATTTAAGAGTGATCAAAGTTGTATCCTGAAAATTTCAGTCAAAACTAAAGGGAGTCTTTAAAGGTTGTAGGTAAAGAATAAGCTTTCAGAGTTTGTGATATATACTTGTATGAAAAACCATTCTGGCCAGCACAGTGGCCCATGCTTGTAATCACTCAGGAGGTCAAGGCACAAGGACTACAGGTTCTACACCAGAGGCAACTTGCATAACTTAGAGGAGACCCTGTCTCAAGATAAAAACACTAAAAATGGGCTGGGAATGCAAGCCCAGTGGTCTAGAGAGTAAGCAATTTGAGTGTAGAATATATGTTGGATAAATAGGAATTTGCTGTAGGTTAAGGTATTAATGCAACCTTGTCAAGAACAAATATGAAAGGTAGTTAAAGCTGTTTTTAAGAATAAAATTATCATCTCTCAAACCATAAATAAAAATCCTAAAGAAAGTCAAGATAAGACTCTTTTCCAGTTGGAAATCTCCGTTTATTCTTTAGCTTTAGGAATGAAAGTTGATGAATTAACACTGTAACATTCCTGCATAAATGCATTGTATACTCTGTAGAACCTGCTGTGAAAAAAAAAATTGATTAAGAATGCAGGAATCTGGTTAATTTGCCCTCACAGCAGGCATTATAGGTAAAACTTTCCCCTTATTGAGTGACCTCAACTTGTTTAGAAGAGGTTACTTAGGTACTTTATCAAAAGCTGAGAGTTCTTGAGCTGTGTTACAGTAGATCTAGTCAAGAATCCTAGGAACACGGGACTTTTTAAAACTTGAATGTTGTTAACACACATTTTAAGTTGTAAGCGACTTACAGGTGAGTGAAAATAAACCTCCTGAAAATCCTCTCTTTTAATGTTACTCCTTGTACTAACTACTCCCAGTTTGATGGGGGGCGGGGATAGCAATGTTTTTTAATTTCTCTCCAGATCTATCCTAAGTAGAATATTTTCATTTTAGTTCAAACATTAAGGATGCACTTTAAATGAAAATAAAAGAAAGTAAGATAGGAATAGAGTTGACTAAATTAGTTCTCCTTTTGGTCCAAATGTATCTTTAAGAGTATTTATGTTATAAAAGAAATGTTTGGCAAAAAATATTTACTCATTAGTCTACATAGTGGCTTGTCACCAAATATATTATGAAACATCTTAATTATTGATTTTAAGTCATTATAATTAATTCCAATACAGGATACTTTGGCCACAATCTCAGAAGTTGTTTATGTTGATTTGTTAGAAGGAGATACAGAATGCCATGCCAGGTTTAAAGCTCCTGAGGATGCTCAAGCAATAATGAATGCACATACCGAGATTAAAAAGAAACATGGCTGGAAACTGGAGATCCTTTCTGGTAAAATTTTACGGAAATTTTTTTTGTAACAATTATTATTGTGGGTAATTGTTTTATATTTTCTCAGCTTGCTGCATGGGAATAATATTTTTTCCCAACTATTCCCAACTTCTGTTATTGAGATTTGAATTTTCTTCTGTATGAATTCTTATATTCAGTATCAGAGCTTTTGTGTTTTTAAGGTGATCATGAACAGAGATATTGGCAGAAGATTTTGGTAGATAGGCAAGCCAAACTTAATCAGCCTCGGGAAAAGAAGAGAGGCACTGAGAAGGTAACCAATTCATTGTTTTTATGTCCTAAACTATTTGGAGGCAAAATGTCTTCTAAAAATGCATATAATGATAAGATTAACATTGATTTTTGCTATTATATAACAAAGGCTTCCAGGGTACTGTGTTTGAGATTGAAAGGAAATACACATTTCTATCTCAAAGTATACAAGCATAGAATTATTCCCACAGAGGTACATAATTTTAATTTAGAATTTTCAATTTTTCTTTTCTTTAAAGTGATGATATATTTTAAATATACAATCTTGATTTTGTGCCACTGCATTTAGTAGTTTGGGGTTAAATGATTATAGAAAGATTGTCTTAATTGTAAAAACCATAATATATTTTAGAGTATAGTTTATGAAGATATGAGGCTATGCAGATAACATTGGGAGCCTTTAGAGTCAGCAAGTGATAAAAGCAAGCCTAAGTAATTTAAAGCAAGCTTCTCCTTCAGTAATTTCATTTTTCTGATAATTAAAATGATACTGGTAATATATAAAGTAATTTGCTAGCAGGCTACGGAGTTTGTTCTTTGAAAGCATAATTATTTTCAGTTTATACAATTGAGGTGCTTACGAGAAAATTGAGTTCATAATAACTGCTGTTATCAGAATTTAGAAATGTATTATAAAAGTCTGAAGAAACCTAAAAAGATGTCCATCCTTTTTTGTTAAGTGAAAACTTGAAAGTCATACATCATATTCTAGCCTTGTGGTTTGTTGTCATTTATAATTCGTTTAACTTAAAAATTCATCAACAATCCATTACCTACCAGTCACTGGAATTTATGATGATTTAGAGCGAGAGGTTTCCTGCTGGCCTTTGTTAATTTTGTTTTCCTTGAAGACTGAACTTTGCAGAGATGAGGAGGCCTCCTTCCTTCCTATAGACTTTCAGGTCTCTGAGGTGTTATTTCAAAGCCTATTTGAGATTGTTTAAATGTTAACTGATCATTAATCCAGAACCCCCAACTGAACTGCAGTCAGTTTGTTAAATAATACTTATCCTTCTAATTGGTGTGAAATGTCATTTAAATTGGATATATATATATGTATATATGTGTATATATATATACGTGTGTATATATGCATATATACACATATATTTTAGATTAGCAATTATTTATTTTTTATTTCAGAAATTTATCAAGATCCATTTTCTAAAAATTTGAGACAGGAAAGAAACATTGCCTAGGTTATTTTATAAAATGAGTTGGAACACAGTGACTAGCTCTACTATGAATTGAAGAGTTCTTTTCCTGATTTTACTTAACCTGTTGCACTATCAGATTTGTTGTTAGCTTGATTTATCAAGTATAAATAGTGAAAGCTATGGAAGTGTAACTATTGGCTTGTGTATTGAAATAAAAAGGTACTGCACAAAGTACAAAATGTACAAAACTTGTTAGAGAAGAGGAATATATAATAACTAATCAACTAATTTGTGTGTGTGTTTTGCTGGGGATCAAATCCAGGGTCTCTGCATGCTATGCAAGTGCTCTACTACTGAGCTACATCCCCAGTCCTGACTGGTATTTTTTGAGTGTCCCTTTATGTTAACCATCATTCCTGAGAATGCAATGACAAGCATAAATAACAAACTCTCCTGCTTTGCTGTAGTTTACAGATAAACAGTACAATTTAAGTGATGACAATTGCTATGCAGAAAAATAAGTCTGGTAACCCTACAGCAAATAAGGTTGCCTGAGAAGTCCTCTCTGAGAGGATGGTGTTACTGCAGAGACCTTTGGAGAGTTTAGAAGTAATGGGAACTAGCCAGGCCCAGTGGCACATGCCTGTAATCCCAGTGGCTTGGGAGCCCAAGGCAGGAGGATCACAAATTCGAGACCTGAGGCAATCTGCATAATTTAGCAAGACCCTGTCTCAAAAAGTGAAAAAAATGGGCTGGAGGTGCAGCTCAGTGGTCCAGCACTTGCATAGTAGCATGCAAGCTCGAGGCCCTGGGTTCAACCCCCAGTACCACACACACACACACACACACACACACACACACACAAAAGTAATGGGAACTAAATGCTTAGAAAAAGTTAGAATTTCAGAGTCTGCCATAATTGTAACATAATCGCCTTGCTGACATGACAGCTAGTGTTTCCACTGTGGTACTTGGTCTATCCTTCGTGAAAGAGAAGCACTAATTTAAAAATCTGATTCTTAATTTTCACACTACGGAGAATGGAACAGTAATAATGGAACGGTTTCCTAAACCTTGTATTTCCTGACCCAATTTGTTGTAGTGTGTTCCATCCCTTTTTTCACCCTGGAGTGCTGGGGAAAGTGCTCTGCTACATGCCCAGTGCTTCCTATCACTTTGAGCACACACTGGTAAAAAGATAACAGGTAGGGGCTGAGAATGTAGCTCAGTAGTTAAGTACTTGCCTAGCACTTGTGAGACCCTGTGTCCAGTCCCCCGCACTGCTGGGAGGGAAAAAGGAGAGAAAGAAAGAAAAATGAGGATTTTCTAATTTCTCTTTAGTTTTTTAAAACATTTGAGAATTTTTTTAAGTTCTCAGCAAAGTGATCTTTTCTGTATAAATTACTGGTGTCTGATATTCAGCTAGTCAAAGCAGAATTTATAAAATTTGTGAACATCATAGGTATGTCAGAGGTTTGTTTTTTGTTGTTTGTTTGTTTGTTTGCGGTATTGTGGGTTTGAACCCAAGGCCTTGCGCATCCATGCTTTGCAAGTGCTGTACTACTGAGCTGCACCCCTATCCTTTTTTTTTTTTTTTTTAACTTTTTGAGTCAGGGTGTCACAAAGTTGCATAGACTGCCTGTGGTCTCAATTTACGATCCTCCTGCCTCCACCTCCCAGAGCCCCTGGGATTACAGGCAGGCACTATTGCAACAGCCTCAGTATACTAGAGTTCTAAACACTGGTTTTAACTCACGTCATTTGTGGATAGTCTTCCTACCAATGGCATATGGCATCAAATTTTAAAACTCTTAAAATGAATACTCATTAGAATCTGAATTCTCAAGAGAAAAAAGATTTGTTTTTACTCCAAACCTAAATAAGATAAATTCATCCAACTTTTGGAATACTGGCATGCTAACACACAACTACAATCCCAGAACCTTTCAGATACATTTTCATCTGTTATCTTTTATGTTTCATATAATTTCATTTTCCTTCTTTAAAAATATCCAAGAGTTTTTGTAAGGGTGTAATAAATAATTGTTGTTAGTTGCCCTCAAGTCAATCTGACTCACAGTGACCTTATGTACAGCAGAACAAAACACTCCCCAACACTATGCCGTGCTCACAATACTGTCACTGCATCTTTGCTATTCATAGGGTTTTCAATGGCTGATTGCTTTCAGGGTGGGCTGCCAGGTCCTTCACCTGTAATAAATAACAAGAAGTCTTAATAGTAGATCCCTATTTGAAATATTTTTAATTTTATTTAAGGTTTGTAAGCAATTTTTATTTTTGATTTTTAAAAATTTTTGTTGAAATAATAATTGTCCATATTTATAAAGTAGAGGGAAACAATTATCCTTTCTTTGCGTTGGAACCTTTAGCTTTCCTCCATTTCTGTTTTTGTTTCTTTGTTTGAAAAAGGGTCTTATCATGTACCCTAGGCTGGCCTTGAATTCAGTCTCTCAGCTTCCTGGGTGTTAGAATTATATACATGTACCACCATTCTTCAAGTTCTTTATAAAACATGTAATAAATACGTTGTTATAAGCTATAGTCACCCTACTATGCTATAAGAGAGCATTAGAACTTTATTCCTTTTTCAACTTAAGTGGGACTAGGTAGATATTTCAAAAGTTTAATATGTTTTACTTAATAAGCCATAATCTTAGCAATTCTCTCTGTAACTGATTTGGCCTAAGCATAGTTATATCGTTTGTCTTCCTCTCTTCCTTTTTTAAAAATTTCATTCAAACTGATAGTTGTGAAATTTTTGTAGTCCTAATTTTTTTTTTGTTTTGGAATATCTAATATACTGATTTGGTTTCTTTCTCTAGTTAATCACCAAAGCTGAAAAGATTAGACTGGCAAAGACCCAACAAGCAAGTAAACACATTAGATTTTCTGAATATGACTGAGAAAAATTACACTTCATCTTTTTATTTCACTAGATCCTTGAACAAGTCTTAGGAAATCCATTTTTGTTATGGTAATACTGCGTGAAGAATGTTTTTCTAAATGTACATTTAATTAAAAGACTTAGCTTTTGTTTCTCAACTTGTAAATAAGACTTCTTTTCTAAAGACATACATTGAATGCCAATTTTTTCATTGAACATTTTATTTGATGAAATTATGTAAGTCAACCTCAAGCAATTTCATAAATAAATGTTTTTTAACATTCATTAACTTTGTTGTTTTTATTTACAAAATCAATAATGCAAAAATAAATACATGAGTTTGAAAATTAGAAAAATGTAATAGACTCACTGTACTTATGCATGCAGACATGTATGTGTAATATTTCATTCTATTTATTGCTCTGTGCTGACTTAGGCTTCCATTGAACAACAGGTCATATAAACCGTTTCTAATTAAAATCTTGATTTTTAAAGGTATGAAGTTTGTTTTTCATAAATAAAATTCACTAGGTGCAGTGATCATGGGTTGGATGGGGAGGAATCCTAGGAATCAGCCTTTAGTAGAACTAAGGTTTATCATTTTATTCAGGAAAATCACAGGAGAGAAGTATTTAAAGCAGTCCCAGAATTGGGTTCATGGGGCCTAAACAAGACTGGCATCTTAATCTTTTACCAGAACCTCAAGAAAGTGCTTGGGACAGCTATTGGGTTCATTTCTTTGAGCAACATACACATTCCTGGTTCCAGCTTTGTCCAGTTGTAGGGGCCTAATTTCACCTTTTACAGACTGGAAGGCTTAGAGTCAGTAATATGTTCACATCTATGAGCCGGAGATTTGAGATTGACAGCCTCACTGGCTAGGGGGACAACAGCTGAATACTACTAAAATAAGGACTCTGGCAAGTTGCCAGTTACTCACTGATTTTTCTCCCTTCATGAAGGAAAGCAAGTATATATAGTCAGGGAGAAGGAAAATCTATAGTTAATACACCCTATTATGAGGATTCGCTGAAGTTTAGCTCCTCCTGCTGCTCCTCACTCCTGAGGACCCAAGTTCAATCCCCAGCACCACCAAATATGGGAGCAGGACATGGCAATCCATTCCCAAAGACATCCCAAAACAATCCCCCACTGTAAAATAAACCCTTATGAGGGTTCCTATGAGTCAGACCTGACAACAACAATGTTGTCATTAGGTGTCATCCAGTCAGTATCCAACTCATAGTGACCCTATGTATAACAAGTGAAACACTATTGTCAGTGCTTCTCTGCTGTTCATAGGGTTTTCAATGGCAGATTGGTCTTTGGGAGTGAGTTACTGGGTCCATCTCCCAAGCGTACAGCATCTCATGTTCCCAGGTGGTCTCCCATCCAAGTACCAACCAGGCCTGACCCTGCTTAGCTTCCGACATCTGACAGAATGAGAATTGGATGCCACAAGGCTGTGGCTGCAGGCGACAACAACATTATGAGGATTATAACTAAAGGTGCTCTAGTAGATCCAGAATAATCAGAAGTAAACATACGTTCTAAGAATTCAGTCTTGGCAAAGTCTTCAGGCAATACTGGCGATTTTACAGTGTCAAATTTCAAAAATTCCCTCAGTTTTTAATCCAAGCAACTCATGCAACAAATAATGGATATCTATGTTTGAACATTGTTTTGGCACTTGGGAAACACTAGTGAACAAAATAAAGATCTTTCTCTCATGGAGCTTATATTCCAATGATAGATAGAAACAAAAAAAATAATAGTTAATTAGAAAGGGGCCTTCAGAGTGAGATTGTAGCTCACACAGTGATAGAGCTCACACCAAACTGTTAAATCCCCAGTAAAGAAACAACCTTTTCTTCTTCCCAACAAATGCGTTGCATCTCATAGTACCATAAACTGTAATTTATATAAGCATACTTCTACTGGACTTGTAGTTGTCTTTGCTTATTTGTTGTGCAGTCGTAAGCATCAAACCCAGGACCTCACACATGATAGGCAAGTGCTTTTTTTCAGAAGTAATGCAGAGATGGGCCCACAGTTGCATGCCTGTAATCAATCCCACTGCTCGGGAGGCTGAGGCAGGAAGATCACAAGTTTGAAAACCCAGACTAAGAAATTTAGTACCGTCTTGTCTCAAAAAGAGTTGGGGACATAACTCCGTGATAGAGCACTTGCCTAGCATGCTGAAGGCATTGGGTTCAGTCCCCAATACTGAAAAAGCTGCAATGAGGGTCAAGCCCTCAATCTTTGCTGATGTGTATTAGGTTGTGTGCAGGATAGATTTCTGGAATAGGAACTACTAGAGTCTCCAAACTATACAAATTGTCATTGCCAGCAGCAGTATTTAAGAATTTATTATTATCATTATTATTATTATTATTATTATTATTATTATTATTATTATTTTGGAAGAGTGCTGCTGTGTACTCTGAGGCCCAGGAAAATGAGAAAAGGATGTGGGCCACTCATGAAACAATTCCAAAAACAGCCATTGAAAACTCTGAGAGTCACTATAAGTTGGGCCTGACTCAATGGCAGCTAACAACATTTATTTATTTATTTATTTATTTATTTATTTATTTAGACAACGTCTCTCTATGTATCCCAGGCTAGCCTTGAACTCTCCATCCTCCTGCCTCAGCCTCCTGAATCACTAAGATCATAGGTGTGTGCCATCAAGCACTGGTAGTCACACTTCACTTTAATAAAGCTACATTATTCAGGTTTGCTATCCACATTAAATCCTCTAGGATGAGCATGATTTTTGGTTCCTTAAATCTATCTCAAATAACAATGACTTGTAACCATCAGAGCTACACAAACACATGTCCATCCTTGAGGTAAGAAGCAATTCTGGTGAGTTCCAAAATTGATCTGAGCAATTCCAACACACAAATAAGCAACAACCCAATGTCACCTTTTTTGAAAGAGATAGAAATGAGCTGATTGGTTGTACATTCTCTTCTCATTTAGAGATTTTTTTTTACATGTTTATTAGACATTTGGCTAGGCGTAGTTGCATAGGCCTGCAAGCCCAGCACTTGGAAGGCCAAAATAGAGGATTATGAGTTTGGGGCCATCCTGGGCTACACAGTGAAACCCTGTCTCAAAACCCCAAGTGCAGCAGATGTAGCTCAGTGATAGAACACTTACCTAACATGTCCAGGGTCCTTGGTTCAACTTCAGCGTTACAGAAAAAAAGAAAAAAAGGAAAAGAAAATTAGTATGCCCTCTGTAAATTGCTTTTCTTAGCTATTTATAAGATGAATAATATTCTCAGTGATTGATATGCAGGAGCACTTTATACAGTATTAACATAATTCTGCTTATCTTTCAACTTGATTTATACTATTATTGTGCGTGTGTGTATATATATGTGTATATATATATATATATATATATATATATATATATATATATATATATTTGTTGTTGTTGTTGTTGTTGTTAGGTGCCATCGAGTCGGTATCCAGCTCATAGAGACTCTCATAGGGTTTTCAATGGCAGACTGTTTTGGGATTGCCTTGGGAGTGGATTGCCACGTCCTTCTCCCATTTTTGCGGTGCTGGGAATAGAACTCGGGACCTCAGAGACTGCAGTGCAGCGCTCTACCAACTGAGCTAAATCCCAGATATACATATATATATATATATGTATGTATATATATATATATTTTTTTTACAGAACTATATATTTTAATCTGCTTTTAACAGAAAACAGTTTCCCCATCTGAGACCTGTGAGTTCTTTCTTTCTTGTTCTCTGATATCCAGAATATAAGCAGAACTCCTTCATAGGTAAGCATGAATAAGTCTTAGTTCTTTGTCACCAAATACAACCTTCGTTACAGCAGTACTTTTCTTTTAAAAATAAATCGCATTTACCCCAGCATTTGGGAAGCTGAGGCAGGAGGATCTCAAGGTGCAGGCCCACCTAGGCTACATAGTGAGACACTATCTCAAAAAAAAAAAAAAAAAAAGCCAGATGCACATGCCTGTAATCCCCAGCCACTCAGGAGCCAGAGGCAGAAGGATCACAAGTTCAAGACCTGAGGCAGTCTACATAATTTAGTGAGACCCTGTCTCCAAAAGTTAAAAAAATAGGGCTTGGGGTCCAGCTCAGTGGTCTAGCACTTGCAAAGCATGCAAGCGTGAGGCTCTGGGTTCAACCCCCAGTACTGCAAAAAAACAAAAAAAACTTTATACCCACTTAAAGGTACTGAGTAAAATGCTCATAATTCTATAAAAGACTTAGCTGATGTGAGGAAGAGGAAGCTCTTTTGTGCTTTGAATCAACTCATAAGCATTTTCATGCTATCCTTTGATTTGGAATAGATATGGATTTATATTTCCATAATTTTCTAGCAGTGATGGTGGTGAGTCAAGTCTGACTCATAGCAACCCAATGTATGTCCACAGGGTTTTCAATATCTGATGGTTTCAGGAGTGGGCTGCCTGGTCCTTCTCTCATTTTGGTGGTGCTGAGGATCCAACCCAGGGCCTCAGAGCATGAGGAGCAAACAATCTAGGACTGCATAAAAATTATCAGGACTTATAGGACTGAGGATGTAGCTCAGTCATACAGTGCTTGCTTAGCATGCATGAGTCCCTAGGTCTGATCCCCAGCGTTGAAGAAAAAAAAATTAAAAGTTATCAGGATTTAGGGAGTTTATTTTTCTGTACTTGAATAACATTTTGTGGAATTACTTTAAAATAACCATTGAATTACATTCCTGCCTAATCCTAATTTTACTCTAAAGAAGATAAGTACCAAAATAGAATTGATATTTAAAAAATTAATAATGATATACTATGGATTAACTAATGAATTCATTATACAATTAATAAATGAGATTTTGAACCTAATAACTATGGTCAAATAATAATGTACATCTTATAGCGCTTTCTCAACCCACAAACTAAGATGTTCAAGTAACATAACTTAATCTTCTATATTCAACTTAATCTCTTTCATGATCTATGCCCCACAAAGATTCTTAATCTCAATCAATTTAGGGTTCTCCCCTTTCCTCTGAAAATTGGGTCAATTCTGGGGGTTTATGCAATACCAACGACAATGCAATACCATGTTGGGAGGACTATTGGTCATCTTACATAAGAAGGGAGGCCACTGTTTCAATTAGCCACAAATCATTTATTCACTAAATACCCCTTGGCCCTGCATTGTTGTTAGGTGCCCTCGAGTCGGGTCCCACCCATAGCAACCCTATGTACAACAGAACAAAACGCTCCCTGACACTGCACCAAGCCCAGCACTATGTTAATGCTTCTCTGCTATTCATAGGGTTTTCAATGGCTGATTGTTTCAAGAGTGCACTGCCACATCCTTCTCATTGTTTGTGGTGCTGGGGATTGAACCTAGAGCCTCAGAGAGCAGAGAGTAGCACTCCACCAACTGAGCTAACGGTCCTGCATAATTGGCCCAAAAGTTCTCTTTCCACTTCTGGGCCATTCTCAGGACACAAGAATAACATTAGAGCTTTTGTGCTGTGCTGTGACTTGCCTGACTCATGAAGTAGGACATTAGGTGATTCTTGGTTCACTTCTTTTCACCTGTCCAAGTAGGGATAGGTTAATATGAGAACCAGCAACACACTTACAGAATTAAGTATGCAAGAGCATGTGAAAAAGAAATTGTATTATATATGAATCATTTAATTGCAAAAATAGGAATTAATGCTACTAGATTAAGCAAAGGAAAAATTATTGTGAGAATATGAAGGAAACTTATGAAATCTAAGGAAGAAATGGATGAAAAATAATTCTTGTAGTTTTAAACTTGTAGTTTAAAGTTGTAAACCTGTCAATAGTAGGAGTTGGAAGAGAGGCCATCTTGAGTTAATCTGCAATTGAATATGTAGCAGTACAATCTAGGCTCAAAAATGCAACTCAAAATTACTGATTCCCAGGGGCTAATAATGTAGCTCAGTGGTAGATCACTTGCCTAGGATGAGTGAGGCCCTGAGTGAAATCAATCCCCAGCACTCCCTTCAAAAACTGTCCTAATTCCCAGAGACAGAGTGGGAAGGACCAAGCCTGGAGCCTGTTACAGAAAGTAGCAGGAAGAGCAAAGTCTAAACACCCATATGAAACCTGTAGGCTTGAGAATCAATTTTTAAGGAGAACAAATGTTAATTCAACATGTATGTCACTTGTTCTTTTAGGGTATATCTATAAGGGGCTGGGATTTAGCTCAGTTGGCAGAGTGCTGCGCTACAGTCTCTGAGGTCCCGCATTCAATTCCCAGCACTGCAAAAATGGGAGAAGGACCTGGCAATCCACTACCAAGGCAATCCTGAAACAGCCACTGAAAACCCTATGAGGGTCGCTATGAGTTGGACATGACTCGACGGCACCTAACAACAACAACATAAGGAAACAGCACATGTTACTTGCAGCCATGCACATGCCTGTAATCCCAGGGACTTGGGAGGCAGAGGCAGGAGGACCTAGATGCAGCCCTAATTTAGTGAGACCCTGTCTCAAAATAGTAAATAAAAAAGGGGCTAGAGGTGTAGCTCAGCAGTGGAGCAATTGCCAGGCAACTGTGGGGCACTGGGTTCAGGCTCATCAATACTGGGAAAAATGGGAAATGAAAAGAAAAGAGAAAAGAAAAGTAAAGTAAAGTAAAGTAAAGTAAAGAAAAAGAGAAAGAAAGAAGAAATAGAAAGGAAGGAAGGAAGGAAAAAGAAGGAAGGGAGAGAGGGAGGAAGGGAGGGAAGGAAGGAAAGAAAACAGCACATGTTGATCCCCTGCACTCAAAAAGAGAAAAAACAAAAAGCAAAAGCAAAAAATGAAAGAAAAAGAAGAGAGGAAAAGAAAATAAAAGATAAAACAGCACATGTGAAAATACTAAAAAGGACAATGTGTAAAATGTGTATGGAAGTTTTAGGAAACAGGAAACAATCTCAGCAGCTGAGGAAGGCCAGTAAAAAAATTAAAAGTAGGAAAAGACAAAGAATGAAATAGGTTGATAAATTCTATTAAGATTTTTGAATGATAACTCAGTAGTTTGCCTTATAGGCGAATGGAATTTAAATTTTCTTTCCCACAGTACTGGAGGTTGAACCCAGGGCCTTGCACATTTCAAGCAAGTGCTCCCCCACTGAGCTGCACTCCAGACCCCTCTTTTTAAAATTTTCAGACAGGGTCTCACTGAATTGCACAGATTGCCTGGATCTCCCTATCCTCCTGCCTAAACCTCCCAAGTCACTGGTTTTATAGTCATGTGGCATGGACCTGGGCCAAGTGCACATCTTAAACAAGGGAAGGACACACCATCAAAATTCAGTCTAATAAAACCAACATGAAAATGTCACTATTAGAATTGAAAAAGAAAGATATCAGTGAAAAAACAGATTGAAAACACCCTTGCATGCCTAGCGTTGCAGCCCAGGAATATAATCCCAGCCCTCAGAGAGGCAAGAACCTGTCTCAAAAACCAAGGGCTGTGGGTGTAGCTCAGGTGTAGAGCACTGGTCTAGCCTGTGGGGGTGGGGGGGTGGAGGGGACAGGGTAGGGCAAGGTGTTGGTTGACTGGAATAATTTGGTCATGAAGAAATGGAGTTCCAGTAAATATACCAATGAATAGGAATTACCTTAATGAGTTGTTTTCACTCCAGGGAGAGCATAAACAAAGCATAGCTCACAAATTATAAATCAGTTCCTCTGGGTTTATCTTGTCCTATTGGAAGCCAGAGAAAGAAAACAAGGTTTAAATCTTGGTGGTCCAGGTTTGCACCACCTACTTGGAAGCTGAGATGAGAGGATTGCTTGATCCCAGGAATTCAAGGCCAGCCTGGGCACCATAATGAGACTGTACCACAAACTAAAAAATTTAAATTATACAAACTATATGTATGTATTTATGTTGTTGTTAGGTGCCTTTGAGTCAGTGTCTGACTCATAGCAACCCTGAGTACAACAAGTGAAACAGTTTTATTAGTGTTTCTCTGCTATTCATAGGGTTTTCAATGGCTGATTGATTTTGGGGAGTGGGTTGCTGGGTCCTTCTCCCAAGCCTACAGCACCTGGAGTTCTTGGACGGTCTCCCATCCAAGTACTAACCAGGCCCAACCCTCCTTAGCTTCCAAGATTCAATGAGATCGGACACCACAGTGGTACGGTTGCCAGTCTATAAGTATTTATACGCAGGTATAATTTCATAGGGGCTGGGATTTGGCTCAGTGGGTAGAGTGCTGCGCTGCAGTCTCTGAGGTCCCAAGTTCAATTCCCAGCACCGCAAAAATGGGAGAAGGACCTGGCAATCCACTCCCAAGGCAATCCCGAAGCACTCAGCCATTGAAAACCCTATGAGGGTCGCTATGAGTCGGATACCGACTCGATGGCACCTAACAACAACAACAATAATTTCATATATAAAAAGTATGAAATGGTGCCGGGCATGGTGGCACATGCCTCTAATCTTAGCACTTGGGAGGCTGAAGCAGGAGGATAGATGTGCATTCGAGGCCAGCCTAGTCTACATAGTGAGTTCCAGGGGAGCCTGGGCTACACGGTGAGACCCTGTCTGAAAACAACCAAAAATAGATATTAAAAAGCATTAAATGGCCTGGTGTGGTAGCACACACCTATAATTGCAGCACTCAGAAGGCTGAGGCAGGAGAATAATAAGTTCCAGAACATCTGGGACTGCAATGTAAACCCTATATCAAAACAAACCAAAGCAGATACCACTATAGCACCTCTCTGTCTCTCATTCTCTATCCCTCTCTCTGTGCACACACACACATGCACACACACACAAAGTGTGATCAAAAAATACAGTGAATGTGTAAATAAAAAATTATCAAAAAATTATTAAAGACATTTAATCCCCATCAAAATACTTCCCTTAGCTTCAAAAACACATATCCCATCATTCTTGCCACTTTCTGAAGCAGTTCTGAAATCTTCTTTCATCAGGTGTCTTTAGTTTTATCTTCTGTCATAACAATGCTGAATGTGATACATCATTTCTGGTATGGCAATATCTATCAATAAAAATATCATGGTATTCCTCATTTAGATCTGAAACAATAAGACTTCTGGATCTTTCCCAAAGTCAACATGACTATGAAAAGCTGGGCGTGGTGGTGCACGCCTATAATCCCAGCTGCTCAGGAGGTGGAGGCAGGAGGGTCACAAATTCGAGACCAGAGGCAGTCTGCATAATTTAGCAAGACCCTGTCTTAAAAAGTTTAAAAAAAAAAAAAAAAAAGGGCGGGGTTGCAGCTCAGTGGTCCAGCACTTGCAGAGCATGTAAGCGGGAAGCCCTAGGTTCAACCCCCAGTACCGCAAAAAAAAAAAAAAAAAATTACTATGAAAGGTAAACATTTTGAATCGATTCAGGACATCAAGACAACCATGACAACTCAACTAAAGCCATTTTGAAAAACTCTAAACATTCAACATATTTTTCAACAACACTGTGTGTGTGTGTGTGTGTGTGTGTGTGTGTGTGTGTGTGTGTTAGGTATATACTTGTGTATCTGTCTATCTATAGTGTTATATATTCCTGTTGGTTCTTTGACAGTCCATTGTATATTGAATATTCATTTCCAGCGCCATAATTGAAAAGCATCAATTCTTCTCCAGTCTCCCTTATTCAACATCCAGCATTCACAGGCATATGATACAACTGAAAATACCATGGCATGAGTCAGGTTCACCTTTAACTTCAATGTGACATCTTTACTTTTCAACACTTTCAGGAGGGCTTTTGCAACAGCTTTTCCCAATGCAATGCGTCTTTTGATTTCTTGACTGCTTTTTCCACAGGTGTTGATTGTAGATTCAAGTAAAGCAAAATCTTGGACAACCTCAATCTTTTCTCCATTTATCATGAAGTTATTTATTGACCAAGTTGTAAGGATTTTTGTTTTGTGGATGTTGAGATACAATGTTTCAAATCTTTTTCACTTTCTGCAAGTAAAATTGTGTCATCTGAAATCTTTCTCTAATCCTGATGCCTTGTTCCTATTCATAAAGTACTACTTCTCAGATTGTTTGTTTAGCATAGAGATTGAGGCAGTATGATGAAAGGATACAACCCTGTTGCGCTCTTTTCTTCACTTTCAACCAGGGAGTATTTCCTTGTTCTGATTAAATGACTACTTCCTGGTCTATGTATAGATTCCTCATGAGTACAATTAAGTGTTCTGGTATTCCTATTCTTCACAATGTTATCCGTATTTTTTTGTGATCCACACAGTCAAATGCCTTTGCAAAGTCAATAAAACATAGATAGACATCTTTTTGGTATTCTTCACTTTCAGCTAATATCCATCTGACATCAGCAATGATAACCTTGGTCCACACCCTCTCCTGAATCCTGTTTTGATTTTCTGGCAGTTCCTTGTATTTATACTGCTGCAGTTGCTTTCGTGTGATCTTTAGCAAAATTGTACTTGTGTATGATATTAATGATATTGTTCGATAATTTCCACATTCAGTTGGATCCACTTTCTTGGGTATAGCCACAAATATAACTCTCTTCCAATCAGTTGGCTAGGTAGCTGTTTTCTAAATCTCTTGGCATACACAAGTGAGCACCTCTAGTGCTGCATTTGTTTATTGAAACATCTCAGTTGGTATTCCATCAACTCCTGGAGCCTTGTGTTTTGCAAATTCCTTCAAGTCAGCTTCCACTTCTGCCTTCATTACCATTGGTTCTTGATCATATGCAACCTCTTGAAGTGGTTGATCATCCACCAATTCTTTTTGGTATAATGCCTCTGTATATTCCTTCCATCTTCTTTGATGTTTCCTGCATCGTTTATTATTTTCCCTGTAGAATCTTTCACTATTGACACTCAAAACTTGAATTTTTTTCTTCAATTATTTAAGCTTGAGAAAACCAAAGCATATTCTTCCCTTTGGTGTTCTACCCCCACA
This sequence comes from Pedetes capensis, assembly GCA_007922755.1. Lineage (NCBI taxonomy): Eukaryota > Metazoa > Chordata > Mammalia > Rodentia > Pedetidae > Pedetes > Pedetes capensis. The sequence goes on along the minus strand of VMDO01003695.1, from coordinate 90,735 downwards.
CACCCACAACTATCACAAAATGTTTACCTTATATGTACTATGCACTGTGGTTTCTTTTGCTTTGCTTTGTTTTATTTTAATTTTGTTTTAATATTGGTTACAAAGCAAGAATGGCCAGACTGCGTTTTACATATTTCAGACATGTAGTCAGGAGAGATCAATCCCTGGAGAAGGACATCATGTTTGGGAGAGTGGCAGGTCAACGCAAAAGAGGAAAACCCTCCACCAGATGGACTGACACAGTGTCTGCAACAACGGGTTTAAACATAAATAAGAGCGTTTGCCTGGCACAGAATCGGCAAATGTTTCGATCTGCTGTACATAGGGTCGCTATGAGTTGGACTCGACTCGACGGCACCTAACAACAACAACAACACAACCCATGGTTTCAAAAACAGTATTTTATGCTGATGTCTACCACCTGCAAATAATGGTATTACCAAGAAAAGCAGTCACATACAATAAATCAATAATTTAGAAGGAAAAAGAAATAGAGTCTCAATGACAATGGAAATGAGGTTTGGAATGCAAGGCCTGAGTCAGAGGAGGAGCTGACAAGACTTGATGATTGATCAGATATAAATGGGAATGAACTTGCAGAAGATATCTGTGAGATTTTAGGCTGGATGGCATAATACTGCAGCTGCTTAAAAAACAAACCCTCAGGTCAAGAGCAGTACTGATTTTCAGGAGGGGAGCTGCTAGAGAGATTGAGGGTGAGTGTAAATTCTTTAATGTATGCTTATTTGGGGTATAACAACAATTTTGGGGTGTAGTTTTAAGTGGAAAATGCTCTACAGATTATTGGACATAGAGGGACGGCAGTCAGAGAATACCAAGAGGCCAAATACAAAGATAGGATTTCTCTAAATAACTGCACTTCTCTCCCTCCCTCCCTCCCTTCCTTCCTTCCTTCCTTCCTTCCTTCCTTCCTTTCTTTCTTTCTTTTTCTTGTGTTCCTGGGTATGAAACTCAAGGCCTTTGGAATGCTAGGCAAGTGCTCTACTACTGAGCCACACCTTTAGCTCCAAATAGTTTTCTAGAAAAAAGAATACAAGGTTATATTTGTCAGTTGTATGTTTGTAACAACTGTATATTACTCTTTTAAATATGCAAAAGTGCAGAGTCAAAGCTCAAAACCACTATAAGTAATCACTCTAAATTGCACGTAGTGTTTAAGCACTGCAAAAGCAGTTGCACTAACATCTATGTTTTCAATTCCTCACTGAAATAGAACGTATATACAGAAAACTACATACAGTTCAGAGCTGTACCTAGTAGGCAAGGCCTATTATTCTAGCATTTGGGAGGCTGAGGCAGGAGGATCATGAGTTCAAGGCCAGCCTGTGTTATATAGAAAGATCCTGTCTCACAAAACAAAAAACAAAACAAAATAAAACAAACTTTATAAAGAACCATGAAATTTTTCAAAAGAAACATACATGGGTAATCAACACCCAAATCAAGGAAAAGATTTTCATCAACAATCCCTCTAGAAACTCATCTGCCAGTCACTTCTGCTTCTTCCTCCAAGGAGGGCCATCAGAATAAACTATTTGCATCTCTTCTGTGCTCCATACAAATTGAATCACACACTTAGATGTTCTTTTGTGTCATTGATGTACTCATCCCAGACTTTTGCTAAAAGAAAAAACAAAACAAAATCCTCTAAATCATCAAGAAGCTGGTTATTTATAATATGGTATATTTATACAATTTGCTTGAGATCCAAGTGGAAGAAAATGTTACAGGTTGGTGCAGATAGTATTAGCCTGTCTGGGTAAACATGTTAAGAGAATATATCATCTTTACTGTTGGAGGTGTACCTCAGTGGTAGAGAGCATGCTCAGCATGCAAGGCCCCTCCCCACCAGAAAAGAAGAAAAAAGAAAATATATTTTCCTTTAAAAAGCATAAACATATATTTGCTGTTATATACAATAAACACATTTTATTATAATATACAGGAAGTTGTAAAAGGTTTTTTCCCCTTTGACAAAGAACTGAACATAAAAGCTTCATTTTTTATTTCAGTCCTCCTGCTATGTTTTAATAAACATACACTACTCTTGTTCAATAAATTTTTTAAAAATGAATAGAAGGTTGAGAAATTCTTCAAATACAACCTGTTTTTTTGTTATTGTTGGTTTTTTTTGTTTGTTTTTGTTTTTGTTGCTGTTGTTGTTTTGGCAGTACTGGGTGTTGAACCCAGGACCTCTCACTTGCATGCTTTGCAAGTACTAGACCTCCCAGCCCATTTTTTAAGTTATTTTTGAGACAGGGTGTCGCTAAATTATGCAGACTGCCTCTGGTTTCGAACTTGGGATCTTCCTGCCTCTACCTCCTGAGCCACTGGGATTATAGGCGGGCACCACCATGCCCAGCTTCAAATATAATCTTCACATTTAATATGAGAGGTCTTGTTGACCACTACATTGACTATTGTGCAATAAGACATTGGTCCTTAAACTTGCAGTAATGAAACTTGAAAATTTTAAGAGGAATTGGTGACTTGGAAAAATTGTTGGTTTAAGCTTTCAATCAGGCCATTTTCACAGTCATCATTTTCAAGCTCTTACAATAAAATTGGACTGACAATTAATATGCATATCTATTGCTCAGGAAATCCACAGTTTGTTTTGTTTTAAAGGAGTGGGGGAAAAAAAGAAAAGAATGCCTAGGAAGTTTAGCTGTGATTACTAAAGAAACAAATTCTATCTGCCCTAAAAACGCTAAGTTTGATACATAATAACAAAGGCTAAATGAAGAAATCAAGTCATACCTTAAACTTATTTCAAATTCTAATAAAAGTACAAAAATAAAATAGCCTTAAATTTTTAGTTAGAAATGATTTCTCTTATTATATTTCAGTTATATAAAAATAGTACAAATTGATTGTAGAAAAATATTAGATCCAAGCATGGTGGTGCACATCTCTAATCCCAGCAATTTGGGAGGCTGAGTCAGGATTGCCAAATTTGAGGCCAGAGACAGACTGTGTAATTTAGGGAGAACCTAACTCAAAATGAAAAAATGAAAAATGGGCTAGGGGTGCAACCCAGATGTAGAGTATTTGCAAAGTATGTGTGAGGCCCTGTGTTTACAAAAAAAAAAAAAAAAAAGTGCCAACACATAGGACAGAGCTGGGCCTAATGACATATACCTGTAATCCAAGCATTCAGAAAACTGAGGCAGTAGGCCATCCTGGGCTACATAAAGAGCCTCTGTCTCAAAAATAAAAACAAAACAAAACAAAAAAACCAAACAAAAATACATAGGAACAAAAAGGAAAGATCAGCAAAATTTTATGCATGCTATTACTCTGTTTCATAACTTCCTTGTTTACTGAATAGTAGGTCTTTTCTGAGCTTGTGTCACGGTTCTCTAAGAGCACTGTTTTCACGGCAGGTGGACTAAATGGCCAATGAGATGACACCTGTGTCATACAACAAAGTAATCTGAGTGCGTCTTTCTCTTATCACTTTAAAGAGCCTAACCTTCTACCTTCTAAACAAAATGGGAGAAAGGGTCTGGAAGAAACATGTTAGTCATGTCTAAGGACCTCTTCTTTTCCTAGCTTTGAATATGTCTACTTGCATCTGAGCACTCCCTAAACTGTTGCTCTCTTTTCATGCTGGCATGAACACCAACACATACTTCTTGTTGTTGGGTGCTGTTGAGTCGAGTCAGACCCTATGTACCCTATGTACCCTATGTACCCTATGTACCCTGTGTACAGCAGATCGAAACACTTCCCGATTCTGTGCCAGGCACATGATCTTATTTATATTTAAACCCATTGTTGCAGACACTGTGTCAATCCATCTGGTGGAGGGTTTTCCTTTTTTTCGTTGACCTCCCACTTTCCCAAATATGATGTCTTTCTCCAGGGATTGATCTCTCCTGGCTATATGTCCAAAATATGTAAACAGCAGTCTGGCCATTCTTGCTTCCAACAAGTACTCTGGTTGCACTTCTTCTAGGACAGATCTGTTGGTTCTTTTGGCAGTCCATGGTATTCAGTAGATGTCTCCAGCACCATAATTCAAAGGCATCAGTTCTTCTACTTCTTCCCAATTGTGTCTTTGGTGTTTTAATGGTTTGATTAAAAATACTGCCTTTGAGAGGCAGAGGCAGGAAGATTATGAAGTTGAGGCCAGACTGGGTTATATAACCAGTTCTAGGCCAATCTGTTGTCCATAGAGAATCTCTCTCTCTCTCTCTCTCTCTCTCTCTCACACACACACACACACACACACACACACACAAAGGCAATTTCTTTTTCCAGTACTAGGGGATTGAACCCAGGGTCTCACACATGTAAGGCAAGTGCTCTACCACTGAGCCTCATCCTCCAACCCCCTTTTCCTTTTTTATTGTGGGATAGGATCTCACTAAGTTGTGTAGGCTGCCTCTGGCCTCCAACTCACAATCCTGCTGCAGCCTCTGAATCACTGGGATTACAGGAACGCACCTCTGCATCCATCCTCCCCTCCCCTTCCTTCCTTGATGTCCTCTCTCTTCCTCTCTTTCTCCATCTTTTTGAAGCTTGTAAAGCATTCCATTTAAAGTAAATGTTGATATTTTGTGCCCCACTATTCCACAAGAATCAGAATCATGGGAACGGAGAGGAAATGCAAGATCCATAAAGCAAGGTTAGAGGGGAAACAACCAAATGATTTTCTTTGATTTTATCAATTATGAAATCTTTACACTTCTTTTTTCACCATTCCAGTTACTTACTCTGCCTAACCTTAGTCCTTATTTCTCAATATTTTTCACCAAAAAGTTAGTGGTGCCCCTCAAGCATGTTGAACTAAATCCATGGGTTCCACTTTTCAGTATTTTACTTTCCCAGCTCTTAGAGCATTTGGCAAGTTTGGAAAGGTTTCACTGTGGAATCACCTCCTGAGCCATCAAGCCTTGGCAAAATTCCTGGACTGATTTGCTATGTGTCGACTTTGCTCTTGATTTAAATTTACCATGGTTCCCTGAATTATGTGGGCCCCAGAGTGAACAAGTATAGCTGATTATGGATGGGTTCTTATGAATGTTGTATATTAAGACAGAAAAGAAAAATAGAACTCAGTGTTAACACTACACAGTATAGCTTCACATTTCTTCTTTTATTTGGTATCTTAGGCATATTTAAAATATTGAGATTTTTCTGGATCCATTTCAGCTTTGTCACCGCTTTTCTTAAAGGCAATGCAATCTGAATCTAGACAAAGTTGTCTTAAATGAAGCTTGCAGCACATGCAAAAATGTATCACAAGCAAGGGCTTTCCCTGGTTTGCCTGGGGCCCAGTACATATAAAGCAGGTTCACAAATACAGTTCATAACTTGTTTTACAGGTGATGAGGATTTATTCAAGAAAAGCTAACTACTTTTGCATGATAAGATTTGGTCATCAAGGGTTAGTTTTTAGCACAAATAATTTACATTAGAATATTTTCACCTTGCGATGCCGGGGTAAACAGGGCAGAGTTGTTAAAGCACATTAAGTAGAAGAAAAACAACAAAGGAAAGACATAATAGTGCAAAGAATTATTGTATGAGTACATCTTCTTTGTAAAAAATTTCTACTTTAAATGGCTTATTTTGCCCATCGATTTTATTTGTATGACAATATTCACAACAGGTGAACTATTTTCTACAGAAAGTTGCCATTTTCGTGACATTACTGCCTTATTGGTGAATATATTAGAATGCCCTGTTTACTACTTGCCACATCTCTCAGTCTAGCATCTGGACTTGCTGTCAACTTCCCAACCCCGTATTTGTCATTCCCTAACATGAACTTCTTGAGCCAAGTATGTTGGCAGACAGCACCCAGCATATGACTTGCTAGTTCCTCTTTTGCAGCCATTGGGAAGGCCAGTCTCTAAGCCTGGAATGGCTTTCCCGATCCCTGTCAGTCTGTATCCATCATTTCCTCTCAGAGTTGATCCAAACTTAATTTTCTTCAGAGACTTTCCATTGTGATCACTTCTTTACTTCACAGTCCTAATCACTTAAGCTCCGTGGTGCCTCTGAAATGTGGTCCTTGTTAATTTCCCTGAGTTACTCTCAGTGTGTATTGTCTCTACAGAATTGGGACTAATCCTTTGTTTTTTGTTATTTGAGCTGAATTTAGCACATTGGTGGCACTCAATGGTGTCTGCAAGAGGAGATCCGAACCACTGCTTTTCATAAAAAACAGAATTTAGTTGTTTTATAAAGAAAACATACAAGGACTGGGGATGTAGCTCAGTGGTAGAGTGCTTGCCTATCATATGCAAGGCTCTGGGTTCAATCTTCAGCACAGAAAAAAAGAAAAAGAAAAGAAGAAAGAAGAAGAAGCAGGAGGAGGAGGAAGAGGAGGAGGAGGAAGGAGAAAAGAAAGAAAACACAGAGAAATCATAAGACATGAACATGACAAAAATATGGGCTAAACTGATATATGGAAGGATATACATAAACCAAGTGAAAATACATGCTAGCCTCAAATATTACATAGCTAAAGGTAGTATAAACAAAAAAAAATAAAAAATAAAAAAAATATAAGGCTGGGGATGTAGATTAGTAGTTGAGTGTGTGCTTAGCATGCATGAAGTCATGGATTCAGTTCCCAGCACCAAGCAAAATAAAAACAAATTAAAAATAGTATGTATACATTGATTTCAACACAGTAAAATATCTATCAGTTACATTTAGTTCTTATTATTATTGCTAGGTGCCATGGAGTGGGTTTCCAACTCATAGCAATCCTACATACAATAGATGAAACACTTTGTCAGTGCTTTTCTGCTATTCATAGGGTTTTCAATGTCAGATTGATTTTTGGGAGTGGGTTGCTGGTTCCTTCTTCCAAGCCTACAGTATCTGGTGTTCCCAGGCAGTCTCCCATCCAAGCACTAACCAGGTCTGACCCTGCTTAGCTTCCAAAATCTGACGGGATTGGATGCCACAGGGCTACGGCTGCAGGCACATTTACTTAGTATAATATAAGTGATGCTAGATATTAATTGTTTCCTGTAAATTGTTGGAGTACAATAAAATATTAATACGTAAGAGATGAATCACCAAAGTTGAATATCTAGTTCTTTGTTATGTTGGGACTGTGTTTACTCCATCTCTCCTCTTCATTCCTCTTCTACTCCACAAGAACTGGTTTGCTCAGTTGGTAGAGTGCTTGCTTATCATGCACTGAAGCCCTGGGTTTGATCCTTAGCATCAGAAAAAAACAAAAACAAAAACATAAAAACCCTGATGAAGCATCTGTTCTGCACAGGCCCCACTGGAGGTGGTGATCCATCTCCAGATGATTTTTCTTTCTATTTTCATGTGCAGAGGGGAAGGAAGTTCTTGAGGTATAGCCAAGCTGACCTCAAACTTGCCATCTTCCTGCCTCTGCCTCCCAAGTGCTGGGATTACAATCATGCACCACCACTTCCAGTTCACCAGATGATGATTCTTTTTCATTTGCTTGTTCTTTGGGGTGCTGGAGATTAAACTTAGGACCTTTTGCATGCTGGGCAAGCACTCTACCCCTGAGCTACATCCCTGCCCTAGATGATGAATCTAAAGTTTCTTAATATTGGTAAACCACTGAACCACCATATTAGGGCACTGGATCCTCTAGTGTAAGGTTCCCCAATCCCTGGGCCATAGACTAGTACAGTTCTATGGCCTGTTAGGAACCAGGAAGCACAACAGGAGATGAACTGGCAAGTGAGCTATCAAAGCTTCATCTGTATTTACAGAATAAATGTAATGTGCTTAAAACATTCTGAACCTCTCCCCAACCCACACCTCCCTATCCTGCTCCCCTACCCCACACCCTAGTACTGGTTTCCAAACTTTAGCAAGTATTAGGATGACTAGGAGGGCTGATTAAGCTTGCTGAACTCTCCCCCAGAGGTTTTGATTCAATAGGTCTGGATCGGACCTGAGAATTTCCCTCTTCAACAAGTTCCCAGATAATGTTAATGCACTTTGAGGATCATTTCTCTAGTGTTCCTCTGATGTGAAGTGCAGGGAGCAAATTATTGCATATCATTTGACTTCTACTTGTGTTGGTTCCACATCATATTATCTTGTGAACTCACTTTCTTCTTCCAATGTGCACCCTCTGTACTTAATTTTCTTTCTTCTACAGCCTCTATGTAAAAAAGAACCCCATCCTTTAAAATAGAATCTGTCCTATTACGTTCTGCCTAACTTAACCTACACCAAGGCAGAAAACTATAATTAAAAGTTTTCTGGAACAAGTTAACTTGTTTGTTTGTTAATGATTGATTTAGTTGGCATCCAAAGCTGATGCTTAATCCTAGCATTATGAGATCTTGCACAGGCCTGAGGAAGTGTTTGTTTGCACCATTCCTCTGGCACCAAACGACATATTATTGACACATTGTCTCTACTGATTATATAATTTGGAATCATCTGAAAAAACAGGGGGAGACTTAAGTTGTCTTTATGTTGCTCTGCCCTCAAAATGTTCTTGAAAAATGATTGCAGAAAGACACAGAAATCGTAGCGAAGGGCTGGGAGGCTGGTTAGAGAGCGTGTGAGCCATGCCCAGGGAGAAGTGTGCTGTCGCCACCTGACAAATGTTCTTGCAGCAGCTGGGAAGGCATATATAGCTTCCAGTACTTTACAGGGTATTTTTGTCTGGAGTCACGTAGTCCCTGACTTTAAATATCCAGGGTGCACTTTGAAAGGACAGGCCAAACTCCAGGTCATTTAAAATTTCTGAGGTTGGGGATGTGGGTCAGTGGTACAGAATTTTCCTAGCATGTGTATCTGAGTTCTGTCCCCAGGGGGAAAAAAAATGCTAACTATTATTACACAAAACATAAAGAATTGTGAATATTGGTGTCTTAAACTTCCCTACTTCAAGGTCAAAATGAATAATAATATAGTATGTTCCTTGTTGAAGCGATTCTGTTTGGGGAGACTTACACAGTCTTTATTTCTCAGAGTAGGATGGGGCTATATTTAGCTTGTTGTTCCCTTCTAGGCACTTGAAGTAATTTCTTTTGGCTCTACTGGCCTTAGAGGAAAAGGAGAGTTCTATTAACATTAATGAGAAATGGTTATAAAAGGGTTTTTGATAAAGCAATGGAAATTCTGTAATGAGGTTTAGGGTTTCCTCAATCACCAGGACGAAGGTAGTATTGTTGGTGATGCTCTGAAGAGGGGCAGCCTTCTGCAAAATCATCAAGTGGACAAGTTTGTCTTCAGACTTCCAAGACATCCCCAGTTGTGCCCTTCACCTCCTTCAGTAGTGTCCTAACTGTTTCCCATGCTTCCCACATGACTGTACTTGTATTAGAGCATTTTCTTAAATCTACTATTATAAAACAGATGTATTATTCATTCACTCAGTAAATATTAATTGTGCAGCTATCAAAGGCCAAGTATCAGTACAGCCTGACTAGCTGCAGGTCCTTGCCATCACACCAGCAACGTTGCAATTTTAACCGGATACTCAGGATTGATCTCACTGAGAAAATAGCATTTCAATGAAGATGTGAAGGATGTGAGGCAGGGAGCAATATAGCTATCTGGGGTTAGAATAGGGTGGAAGACTTCAGTCTCAAGGATAGCAAGGGTAAGAGCTCTGAGGTGACAGTGTGACCTTGACATTGAGGTACAATAAGGAGGCCAGTACAGCAGGTATGGCACGAACAAGGGAGTGAGCAGCAGGAGATGAGGCCAAATAGAGGGTTGGAGGTCAGATGATATAGGGCCCCGGGGGGAAGGTCATGGCAAAATGTTTAAATTTTGTTTCTGAGGAAGAAGAGAGGCCATTGGGGAGGATTTTGTTTGTTTTAATTGTTGTTTGATTTGGTTTTTTTGTTTGTTTATTGTCAAATAGGATTTTGCTGTGTAGCCCAGGTTGTCTTGGAATTTGCTGTGTAAACCAGAACGGCCTCAAATTTGTGTGGATCCTTCTGCTTCAGGCTCCTGAATACTGGGGCATGGCGTATACCAGACAAGGCCATTGAGACGTTTTATGCAGAATTACATGCTTGGAGAGAAGACAGCTTAAGAAACTGTCCCTTCTAGGACTATAAAATTATACAGATAAAATTAAATAATGGTAATGTGTAATATTTAATATAATAGCAATTAAAAAGCTATCACGTTTAGAACAATTAATACGTGCAGGCAGTATGATAAACATTTTACAGAGAGATTCTCAAGCAGAACTTCAGGGAGAGAAGGATACTTTAAGGCAGGAGACATCTTTTTCCTTAAATCTCTTGGCTTCTCACTTCCCCTATCCACAGACAAGACCAGCTAGTCAGTGCTCTTAATTTTGCCTGCGATGTGAAAATAAAACTACTCTTATAGTGACCAGAAGTAAAATAAGAAATATAGAGAAAATTTTCAAATTACATTGTTCCAGAAATATTATGCTCACTGTAAACCTTCCTGAAAGGGGTGTTCATTCTTGCTAATTTACAATAAAAAGCTGCGGACCAATTCTTCGAACTTCCGTATTCATTCAGTGTGAGGTTCTCCTCTCTGGGATCCTGTGTTCCTTCTAGAACAGTGCAGAGCCATTATGGTATTGCTCTGCTCTTCCCTGTCTAAATTTTCAGCTTGAACCAGATCTGTAATAAGAATCTGAAACTGAAAGCAGGGCGCGGTGGCGCACGCCTGTAATCCCAGGGGCTAAGGAGGCGGAGGCAGGAGGATCACAAGTTCCAGACCAGAGGCAGTCTGCGTAATTTAGCGAGACCCTGTCTCAAAAAAAAAAAAAAAAAAAAAAAAAAAAAAAAAAAAAAAAAAAAAG